>MJUU01025776.1:31015-44283 GCA_002080025.1 Modiolus philippinarum | reverse complement strand
TGTTGTCAGAGATATTGGAGAAGAATCCTTGCTTTTTGTTGCAGCAAATAAACTGAAGACCCGAAAATTCAAAAGACCATTTAATAAGTTCACCCAATTTAGATTTAATCAAATTATGCGGAAGGGTTGTATAAAGTGTAGAAAAATCATAACTGTCGATAAATGAAACTGGTCTATCTATAGATTGTAATTTATCTAAAACTTCAATAGAATTTTTTACACTCCAAAAGTAATTTACACCAGAGTTTTCATATGTTTTCTTCACAATAGTTTTTGACTAACTCCTTTATACAAGTGAGTGCACAGGTTAAATTGATGGACAAATTTGTGGTAGAACAATTACTTAAAGCCGAAATGAAACGATGTTTGTAGGGATTTTTGTGAAGTTTAGGAATCCAGTATATAGTAGGTAGGGTGCTATCTTTTGGTGGAACTTTGAGTGTTTCTGTATCCTTGTAATGTTGTGTGGTGAGCGTTTTCTCGTCGTAATTTGTACGTTCAAAAGTGCTAGACTTTGCCAATTCGTTTTTTTTTTTGGACATCGATATAGTATTTTTTTCAGACGATGGCAACACTGTTTGAAGCTTTGTCGACAGGTGCAAACACAAATTTCTCACCAAGTTCTTTCAGTTTGGACTTAATTCTGTTAACAGACAGCTTAGGTGGTGACTCATAATAATTTTCTTTATAGAAATTAATTTCGTTGGTGACTTTACTAATGATTTTATCTTTAAACATATTAAGAGCATGTTTGTCTGCACTTTCTCGTTTGTTGGCACCATTTTATACAATAGTTGGTTACCGAGTCTTTAATAATGTCGAAACAAGCTTGCCAGTTTATTTTCGAAGTCGGGCGATATTTAGGCCTTTTTCTAAAGAACTGTCTAACTTCTTTGTCTACAATAATGCTCAAGTCCCCCGTTAATATATGCCCACAAGGGTCATAGCGATAAGGCGAAATGGAACAGTCACAGCTGCTAGGGTAGTTCTTCTCGAAATTAGCATCACAGGTAATAGAAGAGTAATTGAAAAAAATACTTCTAGTAGGTTTTTTTAAGTAAAGGGGATGACAGGCATATCCTGATTATCAAAATAAACTGGAACAACACGAATTGAGACAGTATGACAAAGACAAAAAAAAAAATAACAAAAATGAACAAGAACGCCACAAAACTAAAGCACTAGCAGTGTGAACGGATAAATTTTAAAATCTATTATAGATTTTGTTTATACTATACATATGTTTTAAACTCATTATATTGTTATTAATTTTACGGTCTTCCAAACGTATAGATTTTATCTGCACTGAAGAGACATAAGTTGTCGAAATGCGCATATGTTGAAAATAAATTCACAGTAACTTCGGTATTTAGTTATTTGCATATAAAAAATAAAAGTAAATAAACTTTGAAATGCTAATTTTTCTAGTGATATCTACATGAAATTATTTTATCAAATTATCTCCCTTGCTTAATTTCTGTGTTCTGTATATCCAGCTACAGATTTAAAGCAGATGTGTTTTAGTTCAATTTATTTGTAATGAAAATGTTGTAAATTGATAAGGAATATAAGTTTCAAATACTTTGGAACTTTATTTACATTCTAAGTAATTATTTTGTTAAATTTCTAAATGTATAAAACCTAAATGAACAAGTATAAAACAAAAATGGCGGAATAATACCACTGAGACACCTTAACATACATCGCTAGATAAATTTTTGGCTTATGAAGTATATGTAAGACTAATTAGTAATTACAAATTGCTTCGGAATAATATGTTTCGGGCTAAAATATACCGAAACCTCAAATCATAAATCAATATACGCGCAGCATCAATTGCTTATGATTAAGGGCTGCGTTATCAGGCCAGGAAGTAGTTCAAAAAAATTGTCTCCCCTGTATATTTGTATACCTGTCATCTCCTCAAATAAACGAGAAGTGTGATGACACAGCCACAGTAATAAAAAATCTTATTTCTAACATTTGCAGTATTTTTTACATTTCACATACTATGTATCTTATGCTACAACAATCGCTGTATGCTACAGATATATGAGAAAAATACAATTGTCGTTGATTAATTTATAAAATATTGTGTTTAACCCAACTCTATCTGATATTCAAAACTGTATGATAATAAAGAAAATATGTTCAGGATCCACTTTTTTCAAGTTTATGAATAGGGATTAAATGGACTTTTGATTTTTTTTTGCTTGCAAGTGATTTGTGCTTACTGTGAAATAAATATATTGGGCAACTAAAGGAGAATGTATTTTCACTTCACTAAATTACAAGATTTTCGGATACGTGTTAATCAGTATGTGAAATGTAATATAAGGGTGGTTACCATTCGGTATTCTTAACAGTTTTGTTTTTATACAAAGTTGTTTCCTGAAAGAAACCTCAGAAAGAATGCATAGGAAATAAAAATTCGATCGTGTTTGAACTTTAAATCTAGCAAAACGCTACAAAGGGCGCTAAAAATCTGCACATAGATTAACATTGGCAATCTGCATACAAATTTTGGTCAAAATATGAAGATGGCCTTTTAGGGAACTACTTTGAAAGACAGACAATAAATTGATCTTTTATGCCGATTTATGCATTGTATGTGCATCTATACGTTCACCTGCGGATATCTACCTTGTTTTCATATAAATTTTGAATATTGGAATTGAAAATATTACAATTTTTGTCAAATCAAAGAAGTAACATTTCTACTTCATTTAAACGAGAGCTCAATTTTTATTGTTCTATTTCAACCACTTCCGCGCCTGTTATTGTCTTTGATATATTCCTTTGTAGTTCCCTGGCATATTGTGGCCTGTGACTAATTTTTTTTTTAGTTTTAGATGTTTCCTGTTTTGATGTTTCTCTTTTACATAACTAAAATTAAAAAACACTACCTTCCTAACATACTGAATTTTGTTTTACTACAATCCGCATATTACAAAAAAAACTTTCAGGTATTAAAGAGTTAACATGTTCAATTCAATTGTACAAACAAATTAGGACAGCTGAAAATTTGTTCTTTTGTTGAAAATGCACAGTGACCTAAACTAAAGATTCCCTATTAATTTAAAAGCTTTAATTACGTCAAATCATTACCAAATCATGCTATTATAACACCAAAATTGTATCACAAGAAAACACTTTGAAATTATTTTTTTTCCAAAAAAGTCTACAAAACTTTGACAAATCTATTCATCACATGAAACAAGTTAACAAATTATTTTAAACTCATTTTAGTGAACAACCCATCATCAAATCGTTTCGTTATATGAAATACGCTAACAACCGTTTTGAACTCGCTTTCAGTTGTGAAGTTAAAAACTCATGAACAAATTGTTGTTTTAACGATGTTCAATCGCAATTGTTAACAAAGAAATTTTACAGTCGTCACTATGATTTGAAGGACCATAACGATATTTATTTCAAAGGTGAGAATATATAGCTTTGGGAAGATCCAGAGTTTTTTTTATCGCACTGACAAACTCCGATTGTGGGAAAACCAGAATTTTCATTGGCAGTTGACGGGTGCCAAGCTTGTGATGATAACTTAAGTCTTGTAGGGGTTCACACTGATAGTACTTTTATTTTGTGGATTTTTGTTAATTTTTGTTTATTTGTTTGGTCTTTGTCATGCTGATACAAGATATTTCTGTTTTGGTCGGGACATCTGCGGTGCCCTTATTGACGTTGTCATTGATCGAACAAAAATATTCACCATAGGATAAAATTTAATTTTGTTCACTTGAGATTCGTTTGTGATATGTAGTGAATTGATAGTAATATATTTTTTTTTCACATTTTTTGAAGGGTATAAGATTATGAACATTTAGGTTTGCCGCTTGTCTGTTATATATGTTTTTTCTCTTGTGGATAGTGAAATGTGATAATAAATTTCTTCCATTTAAAGGTGTTTACTGTTATCTCCTCTTTACAATACAAGAAATAAATTAAAGAGTACGTGAAAAAATTGAAAAACAAGTTTGCATGATAAAAGTCATTCTTGGAAGATGAACTACATGTAACATTCCTTATCTTAAACAACGTGTGATGCTGTAGACTACAGTCTACTGCTATAGATATTATCCCACAGCTAGTTTATGATTTACATATTGTCACTAACAGTTCAGAAATTTTAAGAACTGGTCTAAATATCATAAACAGCGGTAACACCGTCGTGTTGCTGAAATAAAAGGCTCATTTATAGGGGTTTTAGCTCTTGAAATTTCATTTCGGCTGTTTTATTGATATTATAACGAACTTTAGCAAAAAGGGGCATACGGCGATAGTTCCGTAATTCTCAGTATGTCACAAATCGCCCTTTCATTTTCATTTAATTTTTTCCGAGCAGTGTACGATATTTTTGGAGAGACATCTTATAAATGACAATCAATATTAATAAGTCCTAATACTCACAATTCTATTTTTGGCCATGTGTGCGAAAGATTAAAGATAAGTTGTCAAAACATGAATGTTAGGAACTATATATGATATATAGATTGATTGCTTTTTTATTGACGTTATACATTTGTACTCAGAAAGTTAATAAAATACTGTGTTCAGATCGATTGAAATGTTATGTGTATTAAATAGGCATTTGATGGCTGTTCTAATACTAAAGACTATGTGGGTGATTATGTTGCTGACGACGAATTTTAACAAGGTCATCTCAGCAAGTATTCTGCGTCAAATCTTCGCATGACAGATTTGAATTACATTGAACATTTGGTGCTCTCACAAAGTAAACTGAGATTTATCTTAGAGCAGTCCTATGACTGCGCTCAAGAATTGTTTTTTAAAAAGTCATCGTGTAGAAAAGATAAAAGTAATATGCCTGCTTTTCATGACATGTAATTTGCCTAAGTATATTAAAATGTTGACCTGACCTGAAGTAAAGCTTAGAAAAAAGTTTATCATCATTAAACTGTCATTTGTTGTACAACATGTGTGACCGTTAGCCTAATTACCTGAGGATTTTTTCCAGCAATTCATGCCAAATCAGACAAAAGAATATTGTAACAGCTTTAGTTAAAGCGTATTTAGTTTTTATTATTGATGTAACAGTCACTAGCAACTTGAAGGCACTCAGTCTTGTATACCCTTAATGATTATGGAAAAGCAATATTCTAGTTTTCACCATTCGTAGTTCAGTAGGGTCTCCAGATACACTTCCAAAAAGGGTGCAACGAAATGTTTTCTTTTTACTAAAGTTTGGTTCCAATTGAATATATACATTCAGAAGAAAGGGTTTCGTTTTTGCAGATTCATATTTCAGCAATGACAGACATTTTTGTTGGCAGATAAAAAATGAAAGGGGTCATCCAAAGTAGATATCGTGTAAACAGGCATTGAATGTCAAATCTTAAAAGTTTGACAATAAAAGTCAGATGCTAACATAAAACTCCAGAGCTGAAATGTATTTAATGAAAAAAAAATATAAAAAAATCAAACAAAGAATTTAACATTATGTAAACTAAAGAATATTCAAGAAGTTATTTGATTCCAATGCCAATAGCTTTTGGAAAGATTGCAAATTTATTTGGAAATGAACTTACACTGGCTCTAAATGGCTTCTAACCTGTTACGCCTTCAGTACTTCTGTGTGCGTCCCTGGGTGGTGGATAACAGAATGCCTTGTGTCTATGTGGGGTTTCGGGTCAAAATACGAAAGTATGTTTTTCAATATATGTACGGAAAGTCTAGCCGCTAACAAGTTTAGACAAACTGTGCCCGTTCTATATTTTTTTTTGCAAAAAGCAGACTTACTTTGGGTTGTATAAAAAGCATTCTGTCTTGCCATCAACCTTTTGTTTTTCTTTTTCATTGGAAATCAAATATTATTCCTCGGCTATTCCTTTCACCTGAACTTCTTTCTTTTTTAAAGTTTTAAAATTGATTATCATATCCACGTCCAGATATAGCTCAATCACTGAGCGTAAACTCAACCTTTTCAATCAATCATTATATGTTTGATATATTCGTGTTGGTTTCGTTCTGTTTGCTAGATATTGATTCTTCTTCTCTCCTTTTCAGTTTTTTCTTCAGTGGCTAAGCCTTCGGTACTTTGACTTTTGATTTACTGTCCGACAGACTGTGCAATACTGGCGAACTTATCTATCAAATTTTTGCAATCAATGTTAACACCATAAGGTAGACACTAGCTAGTAAAAGGTCAATACAGATGATTATAAATGTAAATGACGAATAACGTCATTTTGAGTGTCGAATTTGAGCCTTGCACATTTTTGAAGGGTTAATTCTTTCAAAGAGACAACGGCAGTAGAATACCGAAGGAACAGTAGAGAATGAGTAGTACATGGTGACTTCAAAAGACTGATCTTAACCGGGCAAATGAAAAGTTCAGGGCTTGTTGAAAGATCAGCTTGGTTACGCTTAAACGCATGAGTTTAAAATCAAATATTGGCTTTTGAGACGGCACCCGGAGGGTAACGTAAGACTTCAACAAATTCATCAACGTAACTATATATATACACCTTGGTAAAATGTCTATTATTTGATTTTCTTTATTCATAATTTAAATACTAATTAACTTACAAGAGCAATTGTATGTCAAAACAACCCATTCGTCAATGATGTCATTACTTTTATCTATGGGTATCATTTCAATACTGAATGTTGCTCTCTCAATAAACGGCAGTATGAACATTTGATTTTCGGAGCAATTACACAAAACTGGAAACACCCTGTAAAAAATAAACGTCAGTGTCCACATTTGATTGTATGATCATGTACAACACATTTGTTACTTAGTTTATAACAATTAAACAAAATGGAAAGGACACAAACTTATCCAACTCATGAAGCCGTCTCCCATATAAAACAATATTATTCAATAGTAGAAGAGCATGAAACAGATTTAAACAATTACTTCATATTGTTTTGAATATATTATTTTTAATCAAAATCGAGGACTCGGTGACAGTACTATGATTTAAATCAAAGAATGAAGAAACGTTTTTATTCTTTTTATAACTTTAAACTTCATCTGAGATTGAAATGTTAGGTTCTGTTGAATAATTAATGTTTCCATATGTTAATAATTTGAGATTAATTTAAAGCTTAATTTGTAAGTGATCAATATTTGAAAGCAAGTGAGGACATTTCTTGCTATATTTGGTATGCTCAAAGAAGAAATGATAGACATCATATCGGGGTTTACCATAACTATACGTTGGGTTTGTTATGATATTAACTCAAGCTAAATAGAAGTTGAGAAAAAATAGACCATCGTAAATGTGTCAATATCATATTCAATTTACAGGACCAACGGAAAAGAACGTGGAAGGCCTACCATTATCTATTAGCGATATATCTTTATTTTCAATAAGGGAAATAATATTAGGTAACTGGATAGGTCATTTGTAATCACGGGGTTTCTGAAAGAATAAAGCCAATTTGACCTACATTTTATGTAACAAGGACTCAAGGTAAAAGTTGGGATTGATTCAGAATATACTAATAATCAATGGTTAATTTAGGGCTCTTTAGGGAAATGTTCAGTTGAGGATGGTTAACTAGTCTTCAACTGACTTATTTGAATAGGAAACAACTTTGCAAGGGAATAAGCTGTAATTTCCTTTACTTAATATTATCTTTGCTGATGTTTTTTGTATTGTTTTTTTTTTTTACCTTTTCTTCCTAAATATGTGAAAAAAGTGCTGATCCTTGGTATCATTGATAAAGCAAAATTGACGAACCTGATAGATGTGAACCCTATCTATTTTTAGAAATAGAGTAATCTCACCAAACACTCTAATCTCTGTTTGAACATACAATTGGCAACGGTAAATTGTAGCTTAGTGTAAACGAAAACTTGTTTATGAGATGTAGGCAAAAAAATCATATTTCAGACAAACACAGTTAGATGTTGCATATTGGAGCTGTTTTCCTCAGGCCAATGAAAACTGCCTACATATATATCCTTGACACTTTGGGAAAATGATGTGAATCAATCAGAACAGAGTGCGGTTAGTAAGCGCTAAATTTCCCCCCAGCAACAGAATTTTGTCATTCTTTGCCTTAGTATAGTTCGATATGGCATCAGCTCAGATTGCATTGATGATAGGTGATAAAATATAATGCAAAATGCTTGTTACGGAATAGAAGAACTTTTTTCGAAAATTGTCCGATGAACAACTTGGTTTTATTTGAATGTTTAAAATATACTAATGCCAATGGTCTTTGTTGACTTTGTCCTTTCATTGGAGACATTTTATTTAACTCAAACTCTATAAAACGTAAGTACTGAAATGAAAAAGACGGAATGTGTGTCTTGATTAAATCTACATTCATTACACTGAACCATTTATTATTGTTCTTTTTGAAGAATTTCAATATTTGATACAATAAAAGCGTTGTTCCATTGCTTAGTTTTCCCATGAATTTGTAGAAACTTTCTCTCATTTGAATTTAATCGATATCCCTTCATTGTTAATATTAGAACATTGATAATTAGTACACTATTATAACTTTTTACTTTTCTTTATGTAATTCGATTAAGAAATGTTTCTTTTTGTACCTTGCGTGAGTCACTCGTTTTACTCTCTCTTCATGCTTTGTGTTCATTAGAAATATAGAAACAAAGTCATTTAATTTTACAAACTAGTATTTATATTGACAGCAATACATATACATATTAATATTTCATGTAAAGTTGACAAAATTGCAGATAGTTTTTCTTCTTGAATTATTTAATAAGTTAATAACAAAATTTCCATACAAATAATCAAGAGAACCGAAATCCAAAGGGAAAAAAGACAATATCATTTACTATATGATGGGTTTAGCTGGCTTTATTGCACGCCAAACCTCTATTTCTTTCGGTTGATATCCGGCAGCAACTCAAAAGTAAATGCGATTGAAAGGTCGTAGATAGTAAAAAGTAATGTTCACCCAAGTACTAAGAAAAAATAAAGAATCACAGTTCGTACCGAACTTACATCGAACTTTCTAAGATCGTATGAAATGGGATTTCTGAAGGTTTTGGGAAACTTGCAATGAACAAATAAAGTGATATAGAGTAAATGAACATGGGAAAAAATTCCTATAAATACATGGTATGATTAAGCAAATGGAACAACGGTTTCATTGTTGTTCTTCATCTTGAAGTCACAAAGATCAAATATCTAAATTTACATAGATATTGTTTAATTCACAGGAACCACAGTATTTTGTTATTTATTACCTATGTTCGATGTCTCTCCTTGTTGAATGTTAGTCCCTGAGGATATTCATCAACCCAGATGGCAATACTTCGTTGTTGATCCGAAAACCGATTTTTGAAAACTTCTAAATTAAGGAAAAAACTGAGGAGTATCTTCCTCGTGTATAGCTCCTTTCTCAGCTGAATTTGACCTTTCTGTAAAAATCTTATTGGTATCTTGTTATCTTTCAGCTTTTATATATATTGTGGTTTTGGATTTCCAAATGCTTTGATTTTATCTGCATCAAAGAGACGTAAATTGTCGAAAGCCTAGATCAAGAAATAAATCCACACACACTGTTATATTTGTTTATTACATAAGCATACAGTGTACTTACAAGCGTTCAAGAGATCTTAAATTTGCAAATAATTGGACCGGCAGTGCAGCCAACTGATTACCATCCAAAGCACTGAAATAAAAAGAAAAATATTACTAACTAAAAATCTGTGAACAAAGCTCACTAATATCATAGCCCCGCTCCCCTATTTGATTCCAGAAATGAATAAAATCAACAAAATTAAAAAATGAAATCAAATTTTAAATAGATGGTGCACAATGGCATTATGTACTGCACATTCGGGGAAAGTTTCTTCGTGGTGTAGGAGGAGTTGTCGCCAGGAGGTGTGTACCCCTATGGCAGACGGACACCATGACCACTATATACCGCAGGCAATACATGAGTTTTCATATATGTTTTACCTATGTTTAACCTTTTGCATATTTAGTTCTTGCAATTTGTTTTCTGCTGAAGAGGAAAAGAGATAAATAACAATAATTTAGCAGTCGGTTATGTTTAACCTTTAGCATATTTAGTTCTAGGCATTTATTTTCTGCTGAAGAGGAAAAGAGATAAATAACAATAATTTAGCTGTCGATTTAACATGCTAAACACCGATAAATATAACATCTATTTAGATACCTCTCTTTTCTTTAGGTGATGCCCGGATTATCGGCTTTGCCAACATGATCTACGGACTCCTAAAGGAGAGTCTACAAGATGTTCAGACGCATACATTAGTATTAGTTGCCAAAAAATCTGACTCTTTAAAATCGGCTGAAGTCAAATGAAATACACATTGGTTTTTCTTTCGAATGTCAAACAAACAGCTTTTGCGATTTTTTCAATCCAGTGCGCACTCAGAACTTGCAGAAATGAATACTAATATATTCTTATTCAGTAATTTTCAAACTGGGTTTCCATACAAAAGAAATGGAATTCCAAATAAGTATTCCGATTCCGGTCCGTAGTCAAGGGTTACGTCAACGATTTTTTTGGATATCTTTGATTATTATCATTGTTCATACCAGAGCTTGATACTATATGACGTAACTTTGCTTTAACATTTGGCATTACATTATGTACTATATAGTGTATACACTTACAGTCGTTCCAAAACAACCAAAGCATCAAACAACCCAACTTCCAATACCTTTATCTGGTTTCTACCAATGTCCCTTATAACATCAAAAAATGTTTATTATATTAATTATACGTACTTATTGATTTTTACTGTGAGTCTTTTTGTGTATTTATTTTTAGCCATTCACCATACTTAGGGGGAGGGTTTGGATCCAAGAAAACTGATTTAACCCCACCGCAATTTTTGCGCCTGTCCCGAGTCAGGAATATGTTGGTCATGTTGGCTTGTCCTTGTCTTCTTATAAAATTAAAGTTTCTTGATATTTGGGTTATTGGATGTGGTTTGTTTCCATTGATTTATTCACTTTTTTACCTTTTGGGCCATTTAGGGCTTACTATATGGTGTGGGATTCCTATTGAGTTGAAGACCATATGGTGACCCCTAAATGTTTTGTTTTGGGTCGTTTTAACCTGGATATGGGATGTTGTCTCCTTGACATTTACCCCATTGCCTTTCTTTTTCATATTAGCATATAAATAGTATAAAAAATACCGGTTTTTTAATCATAATTTAAGGAACATAAAAATATTTTCATATACAACATTTAATCTATAAATTAATTTCATTTGCTTTTGAGACATAACATATTATGAAAGGAAGCAAGAGTTTGGCAGAGAATATTCAATCTAACTTTGATATATTACACATTACGAAAGGTAACACGCATATTGCACTGGTGGACTGTTAGCCCCCGATGTTATTCACCGGCCCACTAGTTAGTATTTCGGTGCTGAACCGTAAGGTTCCGCAATCAATGCTGATTTTTTTTCCGCTTATTGTGTTACCATTTTGATTTTAATTCTAACTTTATTCTTAAGATTAGTCTCAAGCAATTGGATGTTGGACAGTAACCGTTGAATCAGTAATACGTTATGTATGTTCCATAAAGAGACGGCATCTGATATCTGATTCATTTAGGAATATTATTTATTATAATAAATTACAATCTAATTGTCTCATAGTGACCTCAACCATACAGAAATGATCTTCGAATCACAATGCTCTATTTTCTATAGTTAATTAGCATGTACCGGTAATAAACCTTCGTGTTTGATAGATAAATGAACAAAAGGAACAACAGGCAACATCTACAATGGCTGAAATTAATAATTACATCTATTAATCTGCTAGGGAACTACCACAAATAAGACAAAAGACAAACGTTAACAACGATAAGAACTCGGGACAGCCGTCCTTGGTACCGGCACTAGCAAAAGCCTTCAGTATGATAAAAATCGGTTTACGGGTCCCCAAACCTCCCTTTTTTACAATACGTTATTTTGAAAGATGGGTCAAGGGATGTTCGCAGCTATTCTTCCGGCAAGTTCAAGGAGCCTAGTCTGCTAGTAAAACGCTGTCGCATTACGGAGAAATAATCAAATTCAAAACTTCCCGAAGGATTTGGTCAAGAATCATCATATTTTCAGTAGACATCGGCAGTATCAGTGAGAGGCCAGTATGCGTATTAGTTAGTGTGTATGTAAATAACAAAATACCGAAGTTACTGTTACTTTAGTTTTTACATATGTGCATTTCGACAACTTATGTCTCTTCAGTGCAGATAAAATCAAAACAGGAGGACCTATGTCTTATACACCAGGTATCGATAGGTCTAACTGGTAATGAAGGATGTGTTTATACATGTTCAAACGTATTAATAATCTAAGGACTTATTTTAGTGAGTATATAAAATGATTTATTTGAAATATTCTCTCGAAAAGGGAACTGTTATTCAAAATTTTTGTCGTGTACATTTAAACCAATACCTACTTGTAGCATGTTAAATTTCTTTGGTGGATCGTAAGAAAGAGTTACCTGATCTTTGTTTTTAGTATTTAGATCCTCGAAGACATTTCATATCTATTTAGCGCCAGACTTTTAGATTAATCAGTATTCATATTTTTTTTTGAAATAGGGTCTGTAAGTCTCGTAAAATTTTGTAACTTCCGGGCGCATAAAATGTACCCGGAAGTCACTTTTTTAACGAAAACATATGACGTTTCAAACAAGAACTTGAACGTCATAATCCTCAGACGTCATTTTTTGGCGGGAAATGTTTTCGAATTTCAATCTTATCGTTAATTCTCGCAGGTCACATGACGAGACTTACACACCCATTTACAAACAAAGGATAACAGTATACACCAACAACAGCCGACAACTACAATCGTATTCCACAACCGAACTGCACTAGAAAAACACTAATAAAGACAAGAGACAAACATAAATAAAGAAACATGATGAATTTTAAAATCATACACATTTATAATAAATGCAGAATAAATACGGGCTTCTTGGTCGTGTTCAAACCGGAATAGGTTTTTGATACTATACGAAAATATCAATACATCAACACAGTTAGAGGGAATCACTAATCAATGAACACTAAGGATTTGGATCCAAGAAAACGAGTTTAACCCCACCGCAAGTTTTGCGCCTGTCCCAAGTCAGGAATATGTTGGTCATTGGCTTGTCTTTGTCTTCTTATAAAATTTTAGTTTCTTGATATTTGGGTTATTGGATGTGGTTTGTTTCCATTGATTTATTCACTTTTTTACCTTTTCGGGGTCATTTAGGGCTTACTATATGGTGTGAGGTTCCTCACTGTGTTGAA
>MJUU01025776.1:1531-16351 GCA_002080025.1 Modiolus philippinarum | reverse complement strand
CTGAAAGGGATTTCAGCCCATGGCCTACAGGAATGGGTTACAATTTTGCATTAATTCCGCAGTTCGTCTCAAACGTTTAAAAACGTATTCAAGTTAAAAGTTAGGCATGCTAAAACGATATCAAATCCATATTTAAAGGTTATATATCAATTCTATCTACGTCTACGTCTAAACAACAAATTATGGGAAATTCTAGAACACTAAAAATTTCTAACTTGTAAAGTTTTTGGATACAAAGGCCACATATAGCTCACTTTAACAGTTCAATTGTACTTAAAAGGTCTCCTGTATGTCATAAACCATAAACCAAATATAACATTATATTGTACCATTGAAAGTATGGATTTTTAGAATTTTTCCTGAATTTTTAGGGAGTAGGGCGCTTATTTCGATATTTGTGAGCCAAACAGAAATATTGAAACAAAATATTTTGGGACTCAATTTGTTGCTTACGCATCATAAAACATTATTACATAGGCAATTAAGAGATATGCATTTAGATTATTACTATCCTTACATTGAAAAGTCGAAATATTGAAAATATTGAAAATCCCGAAAATTCCCATTATTCAAGCAAAATTGACATAACAATAAAAATATTTGGACTCAAATGGTGTTATTTTCTAACATTGTGTTAGAACTGATAAGTTAGGTACAAAAAGTACAGCAAAATGTCAAAGAAGTACATTTGTATATCTAAAAGGAATTAAAAGCCAAAATTTCTTCATATTAATCATTCTTTGCAACAGGAAGGGTAAATTTTTGTATCCCATGACCAATAAAAGGTTAAAATACCCAAACTTATATTCATTGTTAAGATAATGAATTCAACTTTCATTTGAAACCAAAGTTTTGTATATTTCATCCATCTTCAAAAAATTAAGGAACTAAACAGTTTAACTGAAAACGAAAATATAAGAATTTTAAGTGGTGTGCTCTAAAAGCGGCCCCATTTTGTCTTTGCAAGCAGGTTATGTTCATGTTAAAATGTTGGTTTTTTTGTTTTGAAGAGGGGACATAGGAGGACTTAAACAAATCGGTCTAGACGGGGATTAGGAGATGAACGGAAAGGGACTTATACATAAATTGAATTCAATAGGTATTAACGGTGATTTGCTTCATTGGTTTGAAGATTATTTGCATAAAAGAAAACAACGTGTAATTATTAATAATAATAGTTCTGAATGGTTAAATATAAAGGGTGTGTGCAACAGGGATCGATTCTTGGTCCTCTATTGTTTATTATATTCATTAATGATATAGTGTCTGATATCCAGTGTTCAATAAAACTATTTGCCGATGATACTAGTTTGTACTTAATTGATGAGAATCCGGATATTGCTTCAGAGGTCCTAAATCATGACTTACAAACAATTCATGAATGGACAGAAAAATGGTTAGTCACATTCAACGCACAAAAAATCGAAAGCGATGACTATTTCTAGAAAAATGAATAAACAAGTCCACCCCGATCTCTTTGTGAATAATGTTACAATTGAAAATGTATCCCATCACAAACATTTGGGTGTAATTTTATCTGATGGTGGTGGTTGGCAAAAACATATTGATATAATAGTTAAAAAGCATATAAAATGATTAATGATCTTACCCCGGTATATTTAAGCAGAAACAGGAATAATGAAATACACAAGTATAATACACGTCATTCTTTGCCCGAAAAAAGCACTATTGTCTTAAGCTAGTGGACGACTACAACATATAGACAAACACAAGGCACTCATCAAGTCGAATGTAAGAAAACTTGGCGGTATGAAATAGTGAGATGTGGGTACTTTTAACATTTCGGAATTACAAAAAAAAAAAAAACCAAAACTTGAAAGTATGTGTAGTATATCCATATGAGAAATTCTCTCACGCACAAGTACACCATAACTGAAATATATAGAGAGCATACATTTCTCGCACGGGGAATCGTTTTACGGACTCCACACTACAGGAGAGAAATAACTCCAGTCGTAAATGTTGAATGAAATGATATGGAGAAAATGAACATGAGACAAAGTCTCTACAAATACATGGTAAAAACAAGCAAAGGAACAACGCTTTTTAGCTCACCTGGCTATGCCAGGGTGAGCTTTTGCCATCACTTTGCGTCCGGCGTCCGTCGTCCGTCCGTAAACTTTTCATTCAAAGATCTTCTCCTCTGAAACCACTGGGCCAATTGAAACCAAACTTGGCCACAATAGTCCTTAGGTGGTCCCTTACAAAAAAGGTGTTTTTCAGGATCGCACTATATCCAACATGGCCGCCAGTGGGGAACATAGTTTTAACATTGGACCCTATGGGAAATCACATTCAAAGATCTTCTCCTCTGAATGTACTGAGCCAATTGGAACAAAACTTGGCCGCAATAGTCATTGAGTGGTCCCTTGCAAAAAGGTGTTTTTCAGGTCAGCGCGATATCCAACATGGCAGCCAGCGGGGAACTTAGTGTTTACCATGGGGTCCAATGTTAAACTATCAGAGGTCTATTCCCCTTTAATTAATTAGGGATATTGGATTTATAGTTTAATTATTTATAAGGGCTCTTTAACATAAAATGTCTATGTTAATCAAGGCCAGGTGAGCGATACAGGCTCTTGAGAGCCTCTTGTTTTGTTGTTCCTCATCTTGAAGTCACCATGAGGCCTTCAACAATGAGCTTTGCTCATACCTCATAGTAAGTTCAAGACAGTCCCTAGCACCGGTTTTTTGTTTAAAATTTGTGTATCATCTGCAAACATATTAAGTTTGGCTTCGGTCTGCGTTCCATCTGAATGTTGAAGATTGATACCCTGAATATCTGGGTGTGCTCTAATGGATGCCGCCACGGGTTCCGCTTGTAATATGTAAAGCATCGGCGCTATTGGGCACCCTTGGCGCATTGAGCGCGAAATTTCAACATACTTTGATACGAAGCCGTTCGTCAATATTCTTGTTTTAGCGTCTTTAAATAACATGTTAACCCATTGTCTAAAATTTGATCCAAAATTAAATTTTTCTAAACACGCGTCAAGCCATCCCCTTTCAGTTCTGTCAAAGGCTTTCTGTTGGTCTAAAAATATGATAATGCCTTGTTCATCCATAATTTTTAGGTACTCAATAATATCTTGAAGTAACCGATTAGAGTCGAAAATAGTTCGATCTTTAACAAACCCTTTTTGATCAGTCCTATTGTACTAGGCAAGATTAATTTGAGACGCTCTGCCAAAATTTTTGAGCAAATCTTATAATCAGCGTCAGCAAAGTAATTGGACGCCATTTTTTAATATCCTCCCTATCCCCCTTTTTGTACAATAATGTGATCATTCAATGGCATTGTGAATTTAATAGTGTTTTTTCGTTAAAAATTTCTTTAATAATTTCAAATAACTCTGGTCGTATCAAATACCAGTATTCTTTATAGAATTCAGCCGAAATGCCATCTTCCCCCGGTGATTTTTCATCTTTTATTATGTCAATTGCCCGTTTGATTTCAGTTTCCGTTTTATCATGTTCACATTGTTCCTTTTGTTCTAATATTATTTTATTATTTACATTATTAAGCAATAATTCTCCCGATTCGCGATCCCATCCTTCTGATCGAAATAGTTTTTCATAAAATTTCAATTGCTCACCAAGTATATCGTTTATGTTTTCTTTGTAAGTACCGTCTTCAGCTTTTATCCTTGCCCATAACTTATCTTGGCCCCGTTTTTTTTCGAGATTAAAAAAATAACTAGTGGATTTTTCACTCTTTTCTTACCATTCGCACCTAGATCTGATTCGAGCTGCATCCGCCTTGGACTGATAAAATTCGTCTATATTTTCTTTTAGTTCATTAATTTTTTTCTACGTTTTCAGGGTCATTTTGTTTTAGCAATTTATCCAAACAGTTTTCCCAATCATTTATTTGCGATTGATTTTGTTTCTTTGAGATATCTATTGTAATACTTTAATTTTATTTTTTGTAACGTCCCAAAATTCTCGTTTATTTTGAAAGTCGCCTATTTAATTTTTTCATACATTCCAAAAAGTTTCGAATACTGCTTTAAATTGTGGTGATTTTATAACATTGTTATTCATTTTCCACACTCCAGGGCCGTGGTTTATTTTATCGAGTTTTATATGTACTGTTACCGCGTCGTGGTCACTGAAGGGGAAGTAGATAATTTTCGGATTAAATAATCTACTTGTTAATGTTGAACTTGTGAATAGATAATCAATACGCGAGTGCAAGTTTCCACGCGTAAATGTAAAACGTTTTACGGTCGGATTTCTCTCTCGCCAAATATCAACAAGATCAATTCGTTCTATAAGATTCTGATGTTCTTTTTTACCAATATCATCCCTAGGATGTGACGGTTTTCTATCCAATTGTTTGTTTAAACAACAATTAAAATCACCTGCTAAAATGTTATAAATATTTTCGTTATTATCTAAATCGGGACTCGAGTTAAAAATTTTACGATCGTTACCTATATTGGGCGAGTATATATTGTAAATCCTTAAAAATTCGCCGTCGTTTAATTTCAGTTCGCAAGATAATAAACGGCCAACACGGTCTTACTTCAGTTTTTAAATCGGGTTTAAAAAGGATTGCCACTCCTTTTGACGATTTCGTCCCATGACTCCAAAGAACTTTTCCACCCCATTCCCTTTCCCAGTCTTTTTCAAATCTCACTCACACAGTTAGTTTCTTGTAAACATATAACATCGAATTTTCGCTTTTTACACCAATAAAACAACGCGTTTCGTTTTGAGTTATCTCCCATACCATTAGCATTTAACGAGAAAATATGAAATGACATGTTAGAACAAACATTAATTAAACTGGCAAAGTTTTCTTACAATGTTTTTATTTAATTATGTAATTGCGTATTATTATATCTTGACAAGTTGATTAATAAATATGAAAAAGAAAGGAAATGGGGTAAATGTCATGGAGACAACATCCAATATCCAGGTTAAAACGACACAAAACAAAGCATCTAGGGGTCACCGTACGGTCTTCAACACAGTGAGGAACCTCACACCATATAGCAAGCCCTAAATGGCCCAAAAAGGTAAAAAAGTGAATAAATCAATGAAAACAAACCACACACCAAATATGTTTATATCAACGGAAAGTGATTTCAGCCCATGACCTAATATGGAATAAATGTAAATTGATATAAATCCTTAAATCTAAGATTTAACTCCCTTCATCGTAGTTTCGTCCTTAGCTATATATGGTATTACTGATTATTCGGATTTCGTTTGGTTTTATGCATTTCAAACATTTTTGAAATTGTGGATTTCCTATATCTTTGGGTTCTGGTGCTACTGATGAGGAAATAATTTCCGAAATGGCCATGTTAAAGTCAGTAAAAAACAAATTAACTTTAATGTAGAGAAAGAAAGATTACTCTAGTTTATTATCTCCCCTGTTCTCTATGTTTTGAGTAAGTCATGTTGAAAATGTGTTAATAAATGTGTAATCATCTATTGATGTTAATCAACTTAAACATGGTAGCAGTTAGCGTAGTTTGAGATTAAAACCATGAGTGTTACAAAGAGCAAACTTCAGCGTAAAATCTTGGGAATTACCACTGAAAATGTCCACAAAAATTCATCCCCTTCTTACAATACTAATGTTAAGGGTTATTAACGATATAAATTAGAATTACTGGCATTAAGAGAAATCACAGAACTTGATAAGAAGAAACAAGGGGTGGTTATTGCACTGTCTTTACCTGAAGATGATGAATCTAAGATAAGAGAAAAGGTTTTCGATCAAATACCTTTAGCAGATCTAAAAAAAGATGACGGTCTTGACACCTTAATAAAATTTTTAGACAAACATTTGGAGAAGATGAACTTTCTGACAGTCTGTCAAAATTTGAAGACTTTGAAGACTTTTCTAGATGAGACAATCAAACTATTCAAGAATATATTTCAATTTTTGATGCTAAATACAGAAAGATTGAAAAGAAGAACATGAAACTTCCACCTGAAATCCTGGCTTTCAAATTACTTAGACGATCAAATATTGGTAAAGAAGAGAAAATGCATGTACTGACAGGGATGAATTATGAAAATAAAGAAACTTTTTTATGACGAAGCAAACAAATCACTTAAAAAATTCAAAGGGGAAATGTGTGAATCAAGTTCTGCTACATCATCGCCTTAAATTAAACTTGAACCCGCATTTTTAGCTCAACATGAAGAGGTATTTATGGCCGCAGGGTACACGAGAAATAAGAATAGATATCAGGGTACATTCAGACGAGATTTTAATCGAGGAAGAGGAAATTACTCTTATACAAGAGGGTACAGCTAAGGTCCGCAAAAAAAGAGTTATATCATCAAAAAGAGTATGAATCCAGCTGGTGCAGATGGGGAACCGGTTACATGCAAATCATATGGATCATACAGACATTTGATGGCAAATTGCCCACATAGTTGGGAAAATATGGAAAAGGTACACATAACTGAAGAAGAGGAAGTAGTGTTATTTACTGGTAACCTGAATGAATATAGCGAGATTGGGGATTGATGCACAAAATAGCGTTGTTCTTGATAGTGCTTGTAGCAGCACAGTATGTGGACAAACTTGGATAGACAATTACATTGAGTCATTAGATAAACAGGATAGAATGAAATACACAGGGAAGAAGGAATCAAAGTGTTCAAATTTGGTGGTGGAACACGACTTAAATCTATTGGCGAATACAGTATCCAGCAGTCATGGCTGGTAAAAGCGTAACTATAAAGACAGATGTAGTCGAATCTGACATACAATGCTTCCATCAAGATCAGCAATGAAAAAGGCTGGTGTGAAAATGGATCTTCAAAATGATACAGCTGAAATTCTAGGAAGGAATGTTTCTCTAAATGTCTCATCTTTATTGCATTCCAATTGACAAGTCAAAAGTGGCTCCAGAGAAGGAAATTTATGCTGTTAGACTTGAAGAAGTTGATAGTAAAACTAGGTATGCAACATTGCTTAAATTACATAGACAATTTGCCCATCCGCCAACTAAGAGGCTGATAAGTTTGCTTAAAGATGCTGATGTTTGGAGATAGCAATATGAACAGGACCTATTAGATAAACAAGCAAATTGTGAACTTTGTAAAAGATATGCAAGAACTCCACCCCGTCCAGCTGTGGTTCTTCCTATGGCTACTGAATTCAATGAAAAAGTCGCAATGGATCTAAAGCAGTGGAAAGGACAGTACATCCTGCATATGATAGATATGTGGTCAAGATACACAATATCTGTATTTATTGACAGAAAGAAAACAACAAATGTGTTAGAGAAAATAATGACAAATTGGATTGGCGTCTTTGGAGTAATGAGAGCAATTTTAACTGACAATGGCAGAGAATTTAGCTCTGAGGAAATTAGAGAAGTTGCATCAATTTTAAATGTTGAAGTGTGCACAACAGCAGGCGAAAGTCCGTTTCAGAATGGATTATGTGAAAGAGTTCATGCCGTGACAGACGTGATGCTCACTAAACTAGAGTCTGATTATGGAAAAGTCAGTAAACAGAGATTACTTTGCTGGGCAAATATGGCGAGAAACACATTGCAAATGTGGAATGGCTTTAGTAGCCATCAGCTCGTTTTCGGAATGAACCCGAGCCTACCAAACATAGCTTGGGCCAGGCAAAGTTATGTTCCGAGATGAGAAAGTCGTCTTTATTAGACATGGTGGAGTATTTGTTAGGGTTTCACCAAATAGACTTTGTAAGGCTGGTCAAGAGATATCGAATAATCACAATGAAGATTATCAAAAGAAAACTGACTTGGACAAAGCTAATAAGGACAATGTGATCAAAGAATCATGTCAGAACATGTTTAGTGAAATTAAAGTTCCAAAGTCTACAGAATCGAATCATGGATCTGAAAAAGTACCAATACAGCAAAATGACAGCATACAATATAAACAAAATGACTCAAATAAATTGACAACTGCTACTGTAATAAGTCCAGCTGGAAAAGCAACAGGTCGGAATAAAAATTGGTATAACATACAGGATAATGTTAGTAAGGAGATGAAAAGCGTCGACTTAAGGTGTCTCAGTGGTATTATTCCGCTGTAGAGTTATCGCCCATTACTAAGGTGTTTGGTGAAAAGCTCTGATACCAAATTCATCTAAAAGTGTGTTTATATATTTCAAAATGTCGTTAAATTAGAAGAGTAGTTCGGTAAAGGATTGAAATAACAAATTTTCACTGCAAGGTGTTCAGTCGAGTAGTATGAATAAGGAAAATCAAAATCAAAATCAAAGTGGTCAAGTTTCGGACAAAACAAACATGGCGCCCTCCTACAAACAAGTGGCCTCAAAAACATATCAACAAACTTTATTAGAAAATGATGATGAAAGCCCAATAGTAACTGTTAAACCAATATTTATCAAGGAAGCGGATGTCTTTGGAAATGAAAATGTACCTAAACAATTTTGGTTATCACATATTGAATTGTACAAATCAAAAGGCCAAGTAGTTCCCCCCCAGCACATAAGTGGAATTCAAAGAATTCGTAAAATGTGGAGGGTATATTTAGATAACATGGAGGACAGAATCAAAATCCTAACCGAAGGTATAACATAAAGGGATAAAACAATCAGTGTGTATAGTCAGAATCCCACAGTACAAAGGAGTGATAATGTGATCACAGTCAGAATTAAAAATGTTCCTATATCTGCTGACTACGGTCAAATACAACGTGCAGTAATTATTCGTAATGTACAAGTGATTAATATCTACCGTGAAAGACTTCGAGTAGATAGTAAATTAACAAACTGCCAAACAGGAGACAGACTACTGATATGTAAAAAATTTGAAACACCACTCCCAAGATCATTACAAATTGGCAAATATACAGCAACTGTGTTACACTATGGCCAGTATAAACTTAATGAAAACTTTGTGTGCAGTAAATGTCTACAAAATGGTCACACTAACAAAAATTGCCAAAATGACTGGGTCTGTAGAAACTGTAAACAATCTGGACATCAGATGATGGATTGCCCAGCTTTTTATCAAAAAGAATTTGAGAGCGAAATGCAACAATCAGAAGAGTCAGATGCACAGTCAGATGCAGAGTCTAATGAGTCAGAGGCAGAAACTGAGAATGATACTCCAGCTGATACTCAAGCTACTTTACCATCAGCTGAAAGTAATGATAATACAAATGATACAACACATGACATGGAACAATCACAATCAATACTACAAGGGATACAAGACATCAGAGCTACAACAGAAACTGAAACAAAGGAATCAACAAAAACAGATGACAAGCCAACAAAACCTAAAAACAAAAAACTTAAGAAAAAGATTAACCAACAGGGGAACACAACTACAACAAAAGAGACAGAGTTGACAGACTTTGTTACCCCCAGTAAAAACTTAAATGTTAAGGAAAAGAGAACACCACCTACCCCACCAGTGAGAGGAAATGACAAAGTTCACAAACAAAAATAATCTGTATATAGTTTACCTATATATAAGGTGACTTTTGTTAAAGAAAGTGATTATAATAATTCTATAGTTATAGTATAATATTATATTTAAAGCAAACATATATAGAAAATCATTTAAACAAATTGATTATGAAAAAAGGCATTTTAGTGTATTATACAAACTGATATTTGAACATAGTATGTGCATTATGGCACACAAGTGTTTACATTGTAAATTTGATCATATTTAGTCTATATTCAAAAACCTACGCTTTAAAGCACAGTAGACAAAAAAATAATAATAATAAAAATGGTAGTGTTAATGGTATTTCATACCATAGCTATAAATTAAAATGCAAAAATAAAGTGGACTTAAACTGCTTAAGCAAGTATAACACATTTTTTTCAACGTTCTAAATCTTTTGTTTATGTTTTGGAAATCGGATTTTCCCAAAGCTATTTTTAGATTAAAGTGCTAAAATTATACAATCTCGTAGTTGCTTATATCTATGTGGTTCGTTAATTGTTTCCCCTTTTACATATTAATGATAAAGTTAAATTCCAAAATCAAATTATATCAGGTATTATATCTGAACAACATGTATCAAAAGTCCAAGTTTAATAATTCAAAGAAAGTCAATAATCGGGAATACAAACACGCATGGATAGATCTCTTTTGTTTACTGTTTAGATACATATTGTATGTACTCGGGCATACAGGTGATAAAACGGTGAAACTTCCTAAAGTATGCATTAAAGCATATTCTGGTTTTTTATTTATTGGTGATAGGAAGGATTTTTTATTATACATTCAACACGTTCAAATTTCATACTTAACTAAAAATTTGAATTTAAAACGCCGAGTAAAACGCCAGTCATATTTGATACTATTTAAGAATCTATCATACCTTATGTTTATGACCCAATGGTATGAATGTGTGGATAGAGGTGTGAAAAGATGGACATTCTTTTGTAGCACATTCATAACATTCTTTTGTAGCACATTCATAGCTATTGGTACAAGCACTAATAGATGGTTTTTCATTATCTATTGGTGTAGGTTTTGTTTTTATTTATCATGTGTTATAATTATATTTCTTTTGTCTATTGCATGTGTATGTTTATTTATTTATTGCATGTTTTTCCGTATCAAGTTTGTGTTTGTTTGTATGGTTTGATACTATTTCAGAATCTATCATACCTTATGTTTATGGCCCAATGGTATGAATGTGTGGATCGAGGTGGGAAAAGATGGACATTCTTTTGTAGCACATACATAGCTATTGGTACATGCATTAATATATGGTTTTTCGTTATTATATCAGTGTCCATTGGTGTAGGTTTTTGTTTTTATTTATCATGTGTTATAATTATATTTCTTTTGTCTATTGCATCTGTATGTTTATTTATTTATTGCATGTTTTTCCGTATCAAGTTTGTGTTTGTTCGTATCATTGTTTGTAAACATATACATATTAGCGAGTTTTTTTTCAATCTTTCTGTTGCCCACATCCTCCCTCTATGCTTAGTGATATACATATCTGCTCAGTAAATGTTAAAGGCTTGAGAGACAAACAAAAAAGGCAAAGGTTTTACATGTGGTCTAAAAATCAAAAATGCGATATCATATACGTACAGGAAACTCATTTTGAAAGAAGTATTGAAAACAATTTAAATAATGAATCTAATTATCAATTTTCATTCAGCAATCATTCGTCAAATAGTCGCGGAGTGGCTATACTGATACACAAACAATTTGATTGTGAAATACTTGATGAGCATAAAGATTTAAATGGTAGAATTATTTTATTAAATGTTGAGATTCAACACAATATTTACTCACTAGTCAATGTTTATGCCCCAAATAATGAATCTGAAAGAATCGCCTTTTATAAATACCTTAAAGACTTTATAAATAAACATGCGATAGGGACAATAATACTAGGCGGAGATATGAATGATGCCCTGACAGAACTAGACAGGAAATGTAGTAACAATAATAAAATTAAAAAAAAGGTAAGGCCAGTTAATAGTTTAAAAGTACTATTGAAAACAAATAAATTTATAGATATTTGGCGTAAATTTAATCTACGCAAAACTCAGTTTACATGGAGAAGAATAAATCCTCCCCAATCAAGTCGTATTGATATGTTCTTTATACCGGAGGACTTTATTCCATATATTAAATCGTGTGACATTAGACCCATAATGATAAAAACTACTGATCATCAAGCATTGTCTTTAAAAATACAGACGGCTACATCAAAAAGTAAAGGACCCGGATTTTGGAAAATTAATAACTCTATTTTGGAAGATAATACTTATGTAAAAAATGTTGAAAAAATTATCAAAAAATTTCAGAATTTGATGGAGAAAAAGGAAAAAGATGTAAGAATTTTATGGGATAACTTCAAACTGGAAATCAAAGAGTACAGTATACATTTTTGCAAAAATAGATCCAAAAATAAGAAAAATAAAATAAATGAAATGGAATCTGAATTAAGCTTACTCAATGAGAAATTGGAGGCAAATTATAATGATTATACTCTAGGAGAAATTAACATCTTGGAAAAAAATTTAGAAAGAGAATATGAATATTTAGCTAAGGGGGCACAGATACGTTCTAAAGAAGAATGGTGTGAAAAGGGAGAAAAAAATAATAAATACTTTTTAGGATTAGAAAAAAGTAGACAAATTAAAAAAACGATAATAAGATTAAAAGATAAAAACGGAAATATCGTAACAAACCAATCGAAAATATTACAAATGGAACATACCTTTTTCCAAAATTTATATTCAAAAGATATACAGGCAAGTGATGAACAAGCGCTTAAGTATATTCAAAATTGTAAATTGCAATATAAATTAACTGCAGAAGAAAGTCGTCAATGTGATGGGTATATTACACTTGAAGAAATAACATTTGCTGTAAATAAACTAAAAAATAATAAAAGTCCAGGATTCGATGGTCTAAGTACAATTTTTTATAGAAAGTTTTGGAAAATGTTAGGTCCTATTTTAGTTGAAGTTTATAATGCAAGTTACAATAATACAGAATTATCCTTTTCACAACGTAGGAGTGTATTAAGTCTTATATATAAGAAAAATGACCCTCAGACCTCACAAACTATAGACCTATATCCTTACTAAATACAGATTACAAAATATTGTCTTATACATTAGCGTGTAGAGTTAAAAAGTTTTAAAATATATTGATTGATACTAATCAAGTTGGATACTTGCCAGGCGGCTTCGTCGGACATAATCTTAGACAGATACAAGACATTATAGATTACGCAGATAAGTTTAATATAGAAGGTGCGATTTTATTTATCGATTTTTCTAAAGCATTTGATACTTTAGATTGGGATTTTATGTATCAATCACTTAAACATTTTGGTTTCAATGACGCTTTCATTGGCTGGATAAAAACACTTTACACTATTGTAAATAGTTTAATAGTCAATAATGGCTGGACTTCAGTCCCGATCAACTTGCAACGTGGAATAAAACAAGGTTGCCGTTGTTCAACGGTAGTTTTTTTGATAGCTGTAGAAATTATGGCGAATTACATACGTAATAATTCAAATATAAAGGGTATTGAAGTAAAAATTGACGGGAAAACACATAACTTAAAAATATCTCAACTTGCGGACGATACAACTCTCTTTTTGAAATCCAAACAAGAAGTTGTATTAGCATTGAATATTATAGAAATTTTTGGAAGCTTTTCTGGTTTGAAATTAAATAGAAATAAAACTGAAGGAATTTGGATAGGCAAGCTGAAACATTGTAGAGATAAAGTAGAAAATATAAATTTTAGTAATAAACCGATTAAAGTTTTGGGGTTATACGTGGGAATTAATCACAAAGAGTGTGATAAAATTAACTGGGAAGATAGATTTGAAAAGGCGAGAAAATTAATTAAATCTTTGGAAAAGAGAAACCTTACGATAATTGGAAAAATTCTTATCATAAAAACCTTGATAATTCCACAATTTACCTATATCGCGAACATGTCTGTTTTAAGCAAAGAAAATATAAATGTTCTAGAAAAAGAATTATATAAATTTATATGGAACGGAAAAAAAAAGTTAAAAGAACTACTCTGATTAATGATTATGAAAAAGGAGGGCTGAAAATGATCGATATCAATAGTTATTTCAAAACTCTTAAAATAAAATGGGTACAAAGAATTATGCTCTCTACTTCGAATGACGATTGGGCGGTCATACCGAAACTATTTCTGAATAAATTTGGAAGAAATCTTCTTATATTTAAAATGAACCTTGGGAAAGAAGACATTCGCTTTATAAACAGAATTTTTGAATTGCCAAAATTTTATGAAGACATGCTCAAATGTTGGCTCGAGGCTAAAAATGTTCAATCTGTCAATCCGATACACTTTAGAGAAATAAGAAAACAAATTATTTGGGGTAACATATTAATAAAATTCCAAAATAAGCGAGTTATCATGCAGAACTGGATAAACAGTGGATTGATATATGTAAATGATATAATTGATAGAAACGGAGAAATACGCGAAAATTATATATTAAATAAACTTAATAATAAAACAAATTGGATTTCGGAATTGTCGATAATACGGAAAGCTTTACCACAAGAGTGGATACGAAAACTAACCACGGAAGAATCCATAAGGACAACCGTTTGTGTAAATAAAGATTTGATACATTTTAATAAAAAATATATAAGCATAGAAAAAATGGATAATAAAACTTTTTATAAGCTTTTGATAAGAAACAAAACTGAAATTAATATTGGAATAAAGAAATGGGAAAGAAAATTAGATTTAAAAGTTACACAAAAAGACAAAATCTTAAATTTATCCATCAAATATTACCACAAAATAACTTAAAAATGTATAAATGGAAACTGATAAGCTCAATATTGGCTACGCAAGAAAATCTGTATTTGTGGAAAAGGGTAAATAGTCCCTTGTGTTCGCATTGTCAACGAATTGATAATTATGATCATTTCTTTATTAATTGTGATCGGTTAGTTGATTTTTGGGAAAAAGTATATGATGGTTTAAATTCAATTGGCTTCTCAACGAGAATTCTTCTAAAACATATAGTTTTTGGATACAAGATAGATGATAAGGATTATTGGCCTTTGAATGTTTTGATTACTTTTATAGGTTTTTTAATATATAAATCATTTTATGTTTCGGAACAAAGGAATAAAAATATTGATACATTTAACGTTTTCAAAAAGGAACTTATTTTCTACACAAACCTTTGGACAAGGATTGAAACCGCTGAAACTGTTAACAGATTTAATAAATTAGTAAAAACTTGTTTTCATATAGCATAACGTTTATAAGATAATATTCGAGTACGCCTAGTAAAGACAAATACCCCCCC
>MJUU01025773.1:0-15985 GCA_002080025.1 Modiolus philippinarum | reverse complement strand
CTCCGAATTGGATGAAATTTTACAGGAAGGTTGTGTAAGAAGTGGCAAACATGTTTTGAGGGTCAAATTTTTCAAAATTGCGGCCGTTGCCATGGAAACGGGAAAAAGGCGGGAAAATTAAAAGTGCTCAGAATTAGATGAAATTTAATGGAAGGTTGTGTAAGAAGTGCCGAACATGTTTCCGGGGTCAAATTTTTCAAAATGGCGGCCGTTGCCATGGAAACTGGAAAAAGGCGGGAAAATTAAAAGTGCTCCGAATTGGATGAAATTTTACAGTAAGGTTGTGCAAGATGTGGCGAATATGTCTTGAGGGTCCAAATTTTCAAAATGGGGGCGGTTGTCGTGGAAAGAGAAAAAGGCAGGAAAATTAAAATTGGATGAAACTAAAGAGGACGTCGAAATTTGCAGGGCTTGTTATATGGGGGAGTTTTGGCGACTTCTGTGTTTGCATCCAAACACAATCATCACTTGTTATTATTATTATTCTTCAATGATTTTTCAAACATTGTCCAAACATTATCCCAGAGATGGGTATTCCAAACTTTATGAAACATGGTACCATTGTAGATACCAACCCCAAGATGTGCAGGAAGGTCTGAAAATTTCAAAAATGACCACGGTCATTGGTCACTTTGAACTTTGACCTCAATTCTTGTGATTGGAATATCTCGAAAACTGTAATTGATAGCTGATTAATTGTTATGACAAAAATGTTTATTAGGTCATGATGGACCTTTGTTACATTTGGACCGAAATTCTATGATGTACCGTTCAAGAGTTATGCCCCTTGAAAGTTTTGTCACCTCTTTTAGCATGCTTTTTCTCGAAAACGGTAAGAGATAGAAACCTGAAACCTTTTACATTCAACTTAGGTGATATGTGTTACATTTAAAAATGCCAAGGTCAAAGGTCATTGGTCACTTTGAACTTTGACCCTAGACCTTGTTTTTGTATTAACTCACAATCGGTAATAGATAGCTGAAAAAATGTAATGGCAAAAATGTGTGTCTTGTTAAGATCTTCATTTGTTACATTATGTCCAAATTTATCGGACCAACCGTTTTCGGTTTATGGATCGAAAACCGATTTTTATGTCCGAATTTTGTGTTTTTTGCTTATAGCTCAAATACCATTGAAGATACTAAAAACATTCAACGAACAAAATGTTAAGGAAGTCTAGACCTTTTAATGAGGTCAAGGTCAAAAGTCAAGGTCACAGCTCTAAAGCTTTATTTCACGTTTAAGTATCAATAAAAATGTACATATCAAGCTTTGAATGTTGGTTCCTTCAATGAATCATTATTGAAACCATTATGGCGCAACTTTCTTTCTGATTTCAATCATTGGTGATAAATATACAACACAGCATTTTTTGCAAAAAGCACTTTGGAATGGAATCTGGTTTGGTTGACTTGTGTTTGCATGCAAACATATCATCACTCGTTAGTATTATTATACTTTATTATTTTCCTAGAATAATTTTGTCCACGCGAGTTCTCAGAGTTGCCTGAACAGAATCACTTGATACTTGGTACACAGTTGGAACACCATGTGAAGTTATGCACGACGGGAAAAAAATTTCAAAATGGCCGCCATTTTACGTAAAATTTCAACTTTGTCGGATTTCAACGAAAATTGATTTCTAGGTAGATTTTGACGCTGCGAACAAGTTGGGAGCATCGAATTGGCTGCCGGGGGCGACATCAGCTATTGCTTGCAATTGCAAATCTAGTTATTATTAAGTCTCCCAAACGAAGTTTGGGGAGACTTATTGTTTTTACTCAATTTTATTTTTATTATTCTTGTTCTTCTTCTTCCGCCGCCTCGAAATTTGTCCGACCATTTTTTCGGAAACTAATGGACGGATCTTCACCAAACTTCACATGAAGATAGATCCTTATCCCGAAAGATGCAAACAGGTCTTGGAATTTTCAAAACGGCACCGGTTCCCATGAAAATGGCAAAAACGGCGGGAAAATGAAAGTGCTCTGAATTGGATGAAACTTTATAGGAAGGTTGCTTAGGACATGGGGAAAAGGTTTCCGATGTCCAAGACTTCAATATGGCACTGGTTGTTATGGAAACGACAAAAAAGGCAGGAAAATCAAAGTGCTCAGAATTGGATGAAAATTTACAGGAAGGTTGCTAAGAACATGAAGAAAAGGTTTCCGGTGTCCAAGACTTCAAAATTATATCAGTTGCCATGGAAACAGAAAAAAGGTCGGAAAATTGAAAGTGCCAATACTTCAATATGGCACTGGTTGTCATGGAAACGACAAAAAAGGCAGGAAAATCAAAGTGCTCAGAATTTGATGAAAATTTACAGGAAGGTTGCTAAGAACATGGGGAAAAGGTCTCCGGTGTCCAAGACTTCAAAAATGGAAACAGAAAAAAGGCGGGAAAATTGAAAGTGCTCAGAATTGAATGGAACTCTACAGACAGGTTGCCAACGATGTGTGGAAGTGATTTGTAGCCCGGATTTCTGATTTGGGAGTTCGTTTGGGAGACTTTTGTATCAGCATCCTGATACAATTATAATTTTTTATTCTTCTTCTTTCTTTCTTTTTCTTCTCCTGCAAGTGTGTCCGCACGTTTTCTCAGCTGTCTTACAACCGATCTTACTGAAACTTGATATAATGATAAAGGGCAAGGTTTAGATGTGCAATCAGGTCTTGGAATTTTCAAAATGGCGGCCGTTGCTATGGAAACGGAAAAAAGGCGGGAAAATTAAAAGTGTTCCAAATTGCTTCAAATTTTACAGAAAGGTTGTTTAGGAAGCGTATATCTATTTTTTGTGTGAAAAATTTCCAAAATGGCGGCCGTTGCCATGGAAACGGAAAAAAGGCGGGAAAATTAAAAGTGCTCCAAATTGCTTAAAATTTTACAGGAAGGTTGTTCAGGAAGTGTACATATATTTTTCGGGTAAAAAATATCCAAAATGGCGACCGTTGCTATGGAAGCGGAAAAAGGTGGGAAAATTAAAACTGCTCAATATTGCTCCAACTTATACAGAGATGTTGTATAGGAAATGTACAATTCATTTTCCTGTGAAAAAAATTTCCAAAAGGGCACCCGTTACCATGGACATTATTTCCGGCCAAAAAAAGTCTTAAATGAGGACCATTTCAATCTAAATGAAAAGAGTGGGTAAATTGGTAGTGATTCAAATTTTATGAAATATTACAGAAGGGTTTGATAGGACATATAGATATCAAATTTGCACTTGGAATTCTGATATTGGAGTTCGTTTGGGAGACTTTGTGTTTGCTTCCAAACACAGTAATTACTTGTTGATTTGCAAATAGCCCGAATTCGAGGAAAAGAAATTAAATGAATAATATTAGTGATGTATTCCCCATATCGAAGTGAGGGAATACAATATAACCTCCACCACTATCGGCCAAGTGTGAATCGATGAGATCATTATTATATTCTTGAAATCTCGATAAAGAAATTATTGCTGTAATAATTAAATAATTTTATTACAGTTATAATGATTTTTTCAATAATCACATATATTGCTTGACTATAATAATGATCTCGTCGATTCGCACTTGGTCGATAGTGTCTAATATCGGAGCAAGGGTTTAGCATATAAATCTGACAAAAAATACTAAATTTCTATTTCCACTGGCGGACAGGCTTTGAAAAAAGGAGGGATTCCAACAGTGTTCCAGATAAACGGGGATTTCAAGTTGATTTCTTTAACCATTTTTGTCACTTTATACCTAAATTCTGCACAAAATTTTCCAGAAAAAGGGATTTCCAACCCCCGGAACCCTTCCCCACAGGCCCTGGATCTGCCAATTATTTCCTATTGAACGACCACTGTCCCCATTCCGGTGGACTTGTTTTGCTGATCATGAACCTGTAAACGGTTTGTCGGTTATGTCAACAGCTACACAACATTAAAAGCAATGAAATAAGGAATGTTCTACGACTAGATCTGTGTTAAATACCCATTCTAACTCCTTTTTGAGCTCTTTGTCTTTGAACTTTGTTCGGACTTGATTTTTATTATTATGTTTTTTTTTCTTGAATAGACCTATACACTTGCCAAGTATGAAATGTCATAGCTCAAACATTACAGCAAGACTTAAGTTTTGGATGCAAAGACAGACAGACAGGAAAAGTAATAATATCATATATGCCCAATACCTTTGATCTTTGGGCATTAATTAAAAAAGATTTATGCAGAAATCAAATCGTGTGAGTTTTAGTCAATTGTCCGTGCAAGTAAAATTCTGCCTATTATACAGGCTTTTAGCAAATTTTGCCTGTTTGAACAGACAGTTAGGCCCACCCACCCCATCTTTTCTAACGAGATACCTAGTTACCAAGGACTCCTCAGATGTATGGAACTTTATTGCTGAGGTCTCCTCTATATTATTTAGATGTATCTTTTCATTTGTGGTTTTCCAAATGACTTTATTTGAAATATACCAATGAGATATAACTCAGTCATTTACAGAACTATGATTTGATATAAATTTTGTATTTAGTTATTCATAAAATTTTATGTACCTTTCCTTTCGCATTTGATGCTTCAACAAGCAGAGCTCCAACTCCACCCCCTACATTTGATTTCCTTGATATCGATTCTTGACCTGAGATGAGTGGCAGTATCCTAAATATGTTGGATTTGAGTTTGCACCTTTGTACAGTGTCCTTTGTTGGCAGAACATGTTTTCTAGTTTGTGTGTATTTGTTTATGAGTTATGACCATTCATTACCTGCGTCACCAACGGTGACCGCAGGTCTAGGAACCGCTCGACTCCGTCCGTCCGTCTGTCTGTGCGTCCGTCCGTCACGCTTTGGGGGTACCAAGTTTGTGTAATCTGAACCTCAGACACCGTTAATCCGATACTTTTTAAACTTTGCACAATTGGTGTGGACACATTGAAGATGTGTACCTCTCCTTTTGGTGAGATTTGGATAAAAATTGTCGAATTTATGCATTGTTGAACTTAGTCATTTTTTCATCAAATTTTAACATTACGGTACTGAGTTTGTGTAATTTGAAAATCTGACACCTTATACCTGATGCTTTTGAAACTTTACACAGAATTTATTTGGACACATTGAAAATGTGCACCTCCCCTTTTGGTGACATTTGGATAAAAATTGTTGAATTTATTCATTGTTGAACTTAGTAATTTTTTCATCAAATTTTAACATTACGGTACTGAGTTTGTGTAATCTGAAACTCTGATTCCTTATATCTGATGCTTTTGAAACTTTGCACAGTTGTTTTGGACACAATGAAAATGTGCACCTCCCCTTTTAGTGAGATTTGGATAAAAATTGTTGAATTTATTCATTGTTGAACTTAATAATTTTTTTCATCAAATTTTAACATTACGGTGCTGAGTTTGTGTAATCTGAAACTGTAACACCTTATATCTGATGCTTTTTAAACTTTGCACAGTTGTTTTGAACACAGTGAAGATGTGCACCTCCCCTTTTAGTGAGATTTGGATAAAAATTGTCGAATTTATGCATTATTGAACTTTGTAATTTTTTCATCAAATTTTGACATTATGGTACTGAGTTTTTGTAATCTGAAACTCTAACACCTTATAACTGATGCTTTTGAAACTTTGCACAGTTGTTTTGGACACATTGAAGATGTGCACCTCTTCCTTTAGCGAGATTTAAATAAAAAATTTCCGAATTTATTCATTGTTGAACTTAGTCATTTTTTCATCAAATTATAACATTACGGTACTGAGTTTGTGTAATCTGAAACTCTGACACCTTATACCTGATGCTTTTGAAACTTTGCACGGTTGTTTTGAACACAATGAAGATGTGCACCTCTTCTTTTAGTGAGATTTCGATAAAAATTGTCGAATTTATCCATTATTGAACTTAGTCAATTTTTCATCAAATTTTAACATTACGGTACTGAGTTTGTGTAATCTGAAACTCTAACACCTTATACCTGATGCTTTTGAAACTTTGGACAGTTGTTTTGGACACATTGAAGATGTGCACCTCTTCTTTTAGTGAGATTTGGATAAAAATTGTCGAATAAATCTATTTTTGAACTTGGTCATTTTTTCATCAAATTTAAACATTATGTTTTGGGGTACCAAGTTTGTGTAATCTGAAACTCAGACACTTTATACCTGATGCTTTTGAAACTTTGCACAGTTGTTTTGAACACAATGAAGATGTGCATCTCCCCTTGTGGGCAGATTTGAATGAAAAATGTTGAATGTATTCATTGTTGAATTTGGTCATTTTTCAGCATATTTTAATATTACAGTGTTTGTGTAATCTGAAACATTTACAGCTCTATCAAAATAATTCTGAAAGTTTGCACTGTTGTTTGAACACATGGATGATGTGAACCTCCTCTTTAGGCCAGTTTTGATTTTAAAAATGTCAAATTTATCTATTATTGAACTTGTACTTTGTATTGTAATGTATCATATTATATCATCATTTGTCCAGAGACATTGCAGTGTTTTGAACGCACTGAACATGGGCAGCTATTCTTGAATTTTTGCATTGCTTTCACATATTTTCTCATAAACATTCAAAGTATGTGTTTATTTGAAACTCGGGCTTGGTTTTCACCTTTGCTGAAGTGATATGGACTATTTTCATTTTATGCTTTGGTCAACTTTGTACATTTAGTTTTGTTTTTTTTCTTCTTTTTGTCTATAACAGTAATAGGGTTGAACTTAATATAATCTCAATTATAACTTGCATTTGAAGAATGTTTTGTAATAAAGTAAATGAATACTTGTTTGAATTGGTAAACCTATACGTGACATTCTGTTAGGTTAAGGTAAAAAAAACAAATTCTCAGTTGAACCTGAGTGACGGTGACGCAGGTCCAGACATGTAATTGGTGTTGTTGTAAATGTGTTATTGTATCATTGTATCTACAATGTCACTATTGACTCTACTAGGTATAATTGAAGCATGAGAAAATTTTAGCTTGTGCTGACATAATTCTTCAAAACCAAGAACTGAAGACACAATATCTTGTCTCGTTTGGTGAGATATTAAATGTTTTTCAATGCTTTTAATATTTTTATCACTTCTCACAGAATTTTCCCATTTAATGAACCAATCCATTGCATCATGATTTTCACGCAGTCTATCATCATTATAGTTTGTTATAGGTCTTTAGTCCCTGCAGTTTTTTTTATCAAAATACTAGTGCATTTGAGAAGCTGAATTGTTGCATTTAGCTTTGCAATTTTCTCATCTCCAAGATTGTTTTATATATTTCCATTAAATGTAACATTTCACAATTCAAGACATCTTCATCTAAATGGTTTCTCATTTTGCTTTCAGAATTTAAGAAAATGTGTTCTTATGTTAGTTTGTTATGAACTGGGAATGGATGAGAAATATCCCACACGTAAAATGTTCCTATTCAATGTAATGCTCTTCACAGTTCAAGTGCCTTTTGCAATACACTGCACTTCCACTTTTCTGAATGTTGTTTCTAATTTTTTTCACTACATGTGAAAATCTATGATGAATTTTGCTTAAGTATATATTTTAAATGAACACGTCATAGGACTGTAGGAGTTAATGTCTGGAAGCAGTAATTTCATGAGATCTCTATTGCTTTGAGCCCTATCTGTACTACTGTACTCAACTTTAAATCCAATAAGGCAAGCATATTCGCAACCTTACAAAATATAAGGTATAATTCAGCCCCTGAAGCTGTTGTAGTTGGAAAATGTGCGAATGGAAATCGATATCCAGTAAAACCTAAATAAAAACCAGCTTAAGTACATAAGTAGCCAGGACACGTCTGTGTTCATTACCCTTCATCTGATCAAGCATAAAGGCCTCTGGAGTGCTAAATCTCTGTAAATCCAATCAACTGAATGTCACCATTGTTCTTTCTAAATTGAAGGTCAGACTGGATTGACATTTCATCAACAATAATACCCCCCTCATTCCACTTTGGTGGAAGATTTCTTACCATAGCCTCATTTTTTATCCAATGCAGAACATTTTTAATGATACCAGCCTCCTGGTCCACACTATTCTTATAACTTTGTAGCACTTTGTTTGAAGGAAGTATAATAAAATTACTGTTTCGAAGCCCATTACACCCCTGGGGACTTCTGCACCATAATGTCAAGCATAATCCAATGATATCCTTGTCCCAGTGCTCTCCATGAGGATTATGATCAAGTGCCATTTTTGAGACATTAGAAAGTTCGTCATATTTGGTTGACAATAAGGAAATACTTGTTTAAATATCTCGGACAAATCAGTATGATAACTTTCATTCAACATTACAGTATTTTGGTTCTTTCCATTTACCTCATTATCAATCTCAAAAGTTTTTTTCGTCGAGCTGAACTTCATTGTTAACCTTTCTTAAAATTTTTTTTGCAGTTATAACAAGACGAAGAAGCAGTATTTGACGTCATAAATGGAAGTATTTGCATACATTTCTGAGAACTGAACTATACACGATTAACATTTTCATTACCTATTGGAGATATGTGTTCCTTTTTCATTATTGTTTATTGTTTTAGCATCATTGCAGAATCTTACCTGTCTTATAGTTTCACATCATGAATCTATATTATATTATTAAGCTGGTAATTAACTGGCAGTCCAATCCTAACAAGATTAATTGTTTTGCCCATACAGGACAAGCTCCACTGTCCATCAATATATAATACCGGTTCAAGCATAGCTATATTGCCATTTATTACACTGCCTGTGAAATGGCCAAGTTTAATTTCTTTTATTCCAGTATCAATCGGAAAAAATCAGAGGGTAGCATTAATCTTACATTAGGTAGCGAAGCTTTCATATATATTGGAAACTGCGATTCCGTTCCAAAGACTATGAGTTGAAAAAATCCCTGCGTCGAGAGTTATCGTTCTTGGAAATATACGCAACTGGAAACTTTCAGAGAAGATTTCTAACATATGTGTAAAAAATAAAGCATATGAATACTTTGCTTGATGGCCATTCAAATATGTTGATGGTCAAATCAAAATGAATAAAACAGAATAAAAATAGTTTTACTGGGGAATACTGGTACGAAACTAAAGAAATAAAACCATTCGCAATACCACTGCGACGAAAAGGGTCATGAAAATAACCGAGATATTACGAGTGAATGCAACCATAACAACAATAAACCGGATCAATAACGGTTATGCAAGAATTTTGCGCATATTTGTTTATATAAACTGACTAAGTTACAACGCATACACAGTATGTACAAGACGTCAGGGAAGGTTTCGTCAGCAAAATAAATGTAGCTATAATAAATTATAGCTTCGAGGCAAGTGTTTTCACAGCGCAATTCGCAAATAAAGATGGCATGAGTGACGACAAGTTGCTACTGTAGACGTGCATTCATAGACCATCATACGTGCAGGACTGGCTTTTATCCATCGAACGTATCCATAGTTATCCAATCACACGTTTTGAATCAATATAAGAAAGATAACAGGAAACACCTACAATGGCCGTAAACCATAATCACATGCCACAAACCACCAGGGAACCACACGTGAAAAACAATAAAATGACAAAAGACAAACATGGACAACGATAGGAACTCGGGATAGCCGGACTTGGTACCGGCAGCTAGCGGTAGGGTTAAACCGGTTTATGGGTACCCAAACCTCCCCTTTCTCTATTCCGTTTCCCTATAGTATAATAAAACATACAAATAAAACCCAATACAGGTAGACTACTAACTCCAAGACCACAATCTTGAGAAGGAAAGAAAAAGACAAAACGTAATTTAGAAAGATGGGTCGAGGAGTGCTCGCCGCTAAACTGCCGGCTAGCTCAAGGAGCCTAGTCTGCTGGTAAAACACTGTCGCACTACGGAATAAAGATCAAACTCAAAACTCCCCGAAGGGTTTGGTTAAGAATTCTCACATTTTCAGTAGATATCGGCAGTATCAGTGAGAGGCCAGTATACCTGTAATATCTTCAGGTCATTGGATCCCAAAGCCAATTTAACGGAATCCTGAAGAATATCCTGTCAATATCCCCTATTACGTAAAGAATGTAAGTTACGTCCCAGTTTTTCTGGGTTTTTTATCAGTTTTTGACATTTTTTAACAACATTTCTATAAAATCGAGGGTGAGAAATGCCCTTAGTAATAAGCTGTTTGCGAGTCGCACCATATTTAGAAATCAAATCTTCATAACTTCTATAAAACTTCTTAAAGGTGTTAATCAATTTATGAAATCTGTAACCTTGTTGTAAAAGTTTGGATGTAATAGTAAGGTTACGCTCATTAAAGTCGTCAAGAGTAGAACAGACGCGTGCGAATCGTACTAGTTGTGATATATACAACCCGTATGATGGAGCTACAGGAACGTCGCCATCAAGAAAAAAGAAAATTAGTAATTGTGAAATCAAAATCATCCCTTTTATCATAAATTTTAGTTTTAATTTTGCCAGAGTCAATGATGATAGTAAGATCAAGAAATGGGCAGTATTTAGAATCATCGTTTGCTTTGTTAAGTTTCAGTTCTTGCGGGTATATGAGGTCGACATAGTCTAAAAACTGGGGATTGTCAATAGTAAGGATATTGTCGATGTACCTGCTGTTATCATTGAAAATTGAAATAAGTTGATCACTGTTTTGTACGGTTCCATTCTGTAGTTTTTTCATAAAGTCCCGTTCGTAACAGAACAGAAAAAGATCTGCAATGAGAGGTGCATAGCTTGTATCCATGGGAATTCCAATGACCTGTCGATAAACGATGTTGTCCAGCAAAAAATTCAGTGCCTTAATCATGTCATCACAAGTCCAGGAACTATGATTATTGTAAATGATATTAGAGAAGAATCCTTGCTTTTTATTACAACAAATGAACTGTAGACAAGAAAATTTGGAAGACCATTTAATAAGTTGTCACAATTTTGATTTAATCAATTTATGTGGAAGGGTTGTATAAAGTGTAGAAAAATCATAACTGTCAATAGACGAAACTGGTCTTTTTATTGATTGTAATTTATCTAAAACTTCAATGGAATTTTTTACACTCCAAAAGTAATTTACACCAGAGTTTTGATAGGTTTTTTTTCACAGTATTTGATAACTAACTCTTTAATACAGGTGAACGCACTGGTTAAATGGATGGATAAATTAGTTGTAGAACAGTTACTCGATGCCGAAATAAAACGATGTTTGTAGGGATTTTTGTGAAGCTTAGGAACCCAGTACATAGTAGGCAAGGTGTTATCTTTGGGTGGAACTTGGAGCATTTTTGTATTGTTGAATTGCTGTTTGGTTAATGATTTTTCTTCAAAATTAGTACGTTTGAAAGTGTTAGACTTTGATAATTCATTTTGTTGGACATCGATGTAGTATTTCTTTCAAATAATAGAAACGCTTTTAGAGGCTTTGTCAACTGGTACAAACACATATTTATTACTAAGATCTTTTAATTTTAACTTAATTCTGTTTGAAGTCTTACCTTGAAGCAGAGTGTTGACAGTGCTTACTCCTTCAGTCTGCGCCAAAAACTTTTTTTCATTACTAGTCCTTCAGGCTAGTTGAGATAACAGATAACTAGTCAGAATTCCGCGATGTAAGGCAATGTAGATTTGGAAAATGCATTATAAAAATTCTGCAATGAAAAATTCTATTAGTCCTGTCGGACGAGTGGTTTTGACTAGTCCGAATTCAAATGTATTGGTCTGGGGGATCAGACTAGTGCATAACGGAGCAGACTGCTTCCTTGTCCCAAATTTGGCTCGTACTCCTGCTTATGAACTGCATAATGTTATACTGACGTATATTTGACCAACAACTTTCCAAATAAAATGACATTATGCTTTCCAATACCATAATGCTCAAATGATAGAGAAAATTCGTCAAAACAACAAGCGTCTGCTTCTCCGGAAATAATGCAACTTCACTTCCAGGACCGATAACTGGAAAAATCAAAGGACTTCAAGTTTTGTGACTGAGTTGCGTTAAGAGGTAGCATGGCCTGATAAAATCTGTCAGGGTCCTGAACTATGAACAAATTGTCACGACATGTAAATTTTTTAGTGGAACTTTATTTATTTACCATTAAAAAACAGACCCCTTTATGAATGATAAATTTTTTGGCAAATGTCTAGGCAAGCACAGGGGTTTGTTACGAAATAGTGATAATAACCAGTTTTTTAGTGAGTTAAAGCTAATATTTTTATCTCATAACAAGCCCCTGTGCAGGCAAAAGAGAAGTTTTGGGTCCAAAATTTGAGATTTAGGCACGGACCTTTAGATTTTCGAGGGGGGGGGGGGATATTTTTTAGAAAAAAAATTATGTCCCGATTTTTACTAAAAAAATTCTGAGCAGCACCTGGGTTGAAAAAATAATCTGGCCCTTACTCTGTCCATTAGCAAATTTTCATGGATGGGGTAAAAATCCCAGCCCCCGCCCTTGAAAATCAAATGGTCAGTGCCTTAGGAGCTATGTGGATATAGGTGTTATTTGCTGCATACAATCAATTATGTGATTTATCCCGATTCTCTCTGATATAAACTACTAAAACTCTGCCAGAAGAGGTTGTTACTCCGTAGTATGGAAGAGATGGGACGGACATTGTCACACTAAATCCTGGACAAAATCAAGGGACCCCAAAATTCCAGTCGTTCATTAAGATACAAACTAACAAATAAAATGGGTCACATAAGCCATCCTACCCCATGTTCAGTGTATCTGGAAATAAGTGTGAAACAATTAAGTATTGTAAGAGCGGCGACAGGAAAAAATGCAAAAAATAAAATCTTAAAAAAAATATAAAAAAAAACTTTAACAGCAAAACATTGGAAATCCAGAAATCGAAAGTATGAAAGATGATAGACATCAGTGAAATTAAGCATCATCACAGGGACTTGCTCCCGGCCTAGAAAAAAAAATGTTTACTACCAAATATGAATCTCGGAGAAAAAAAAAAGTTTTTTTCTCCGAGATTCATATTTGATTGTAAACAATTTTTTTCTAGGCGGGGAACAAGTGTTTTTTCTCCGAGATTCATATCTGATAGTAAACATTTTTTTTTCTAGTTCGGGAGCAAGTCCCTGTGGTATCATAGCAATGTAATTTTTGCCTGGGACTCATATTTGTCGCATTATCAACAAAGCCTTAAATGCTGGCGATATCTTTAAAAATGATCTGATCTTCTTTTCACGTATCCACATCTAAATCTTCTAAACACAAATATTTCATGTTTTGGATGAACTGTGTCGTATAGTTCAAACTCAATTTTTCATCCATATTTTTTACCTAATATTTTTTGACCGCAATAACAATAAACTTTATTTGATATTAACTTTTAACACATTTTAGGTTAGGGAAATTAAATATTGTCGGATTGCTTTTTGTGGCAAGTACTAGTAAAACTCATAGCTGACTTGTTCAATGCAAATCGGTGCAGTCTAGTCCGTTAATACCGTAACGATTTGTCTCATAAACTCGCCGCGGCGAGTGGTACCACAGCTGATATAGTCTTCAAAAAAGGATTCCAATGAAGTTCCATGAAAAAGGGGGTCCAGTCAATTTTTCTCCAGTTTTTATCGAGTGTGCCTAAATTTTGCACGGAATTTTTAAATTTTGGCACAAATATTTTGGATAGGGGGGGGGGGGGGNACCCGGAACACTCATTCTAGATTCGACAATGAGCGATCCGTTAATACTATCAAAATTGTCCATTTAACGGTTCGAGAGGTTGGGGCCGGCATGGCTGGTTTTCCTCTGAACGAAAGCCCCTTACAACTATATAGAAAAAACTTACAGCCACAAATAGTTTTTTGAAAAATAAGGTTTGTACAATTTTTGCTTTCATTTTCAATACTTTTTGGTAAAGATTGAATAACTTATTAACTTTTGTCCTCTTGAACCCAATACTAGTCTGCAGAAGAATGATTTCGAACGGCTACAGCAAAGCAAAAGTGCAGCTTTTAAGTGAGGTAAAATTTGGAAAATATTTTTCTATTCATGGACCAAGAACATACTGTGACTGATGTTGTAAAAACCAATGCCATTGAAACCGTTTCATATTCAAATTGACATTGAAAAATCGATTCGAAACAAAACTATCTCGTCAATACAATGTACAACTATCTCGTCAGTACTTGAAATTTAGGAAGAGGTTGTGGGTCTACTTGGAAAAGACATTATAATTCTAAATGCATTTATGATTTATATAATAAATATTGTTATTTAATAATTTACATCCCCCATTTGCATAATAATTAATGTCCAGAACGAAACAATTGCCTGTGGTTGTACTATCAGTATGCTGAAAAGCATGACAACGCGTAACATAAGAGAGTCACACATACATCACATGAAAATAATCAAGCTGTAATATCCACCACCCAGAGGATCATGCTTTCAAAAAGGGTGGTTCCAATGGGGCTCAAGTTAATTTTTTTTGTCGATTTTGCCTTACTTTAGCATGATCTTATTCATTAAAATGGGGTTCATAAGCCGGAACCTCCCATCTTGACCATCAGTGCCATCTTCTTAATGTCCATTTATAGTACCTCATGATAAAAGGAAAAGGCTTAAGGCTCTTTTCGGTGAATTCAGCTTCGCTTCCATATAGGTTATACCTATCCTCATACTTAAAAAACTATCAACAAAGGTAAAGGCTTCTTTCCATTTCAGAACATGGTATCCCTGAGTTACTTTACTCCAGTTGCCTTTACATCGTCTCGGCTTAATCATTACATTTTGAAATAGTTTTTTAATTGTGTTTCCTATAGCCACACTCGATATTTCACTCTCATACTTCGATTTTATTTCCATCAAATCTACAAATTCTGTATCATCACATGCAAATTTCGTATCAGCCAAGACGTTAACGAAGCTCGCACACTACTCGTTGTAACAATTATAACAAGAATTATTTCCACCTGATGTGTGTTTTGCGCTGTCAGTTTTCACTTTATGAAATTCCGCCAAATAACTACCCGTAATTTTCTTACCTTTTCATGATTCGCCATTCAATTCGGAACTCCTCGCACACGGATGTAAGGAATAATCATCTAGGAAACGATTCGTGTCAGATTTCCAGAGGGTAAGTCGAAATATTTTGAATTTGATAGCGGGTTTCCCTCACCGAAACCCCAAAAATATGTGGGTCAAATCAATCGAGTGAGATACCTAGTTCCTTTTCTAGTAAATCGAAAAAAATACGTTGATAGTAAACGACAAGATTTACTCAAATTACGGACATAAGGAGATAAAAGTAGTAATATTACGTTTATTTGGAAGTAAATAATACTTGGACAGGAAAAAAAGGAATATACGATAAAAGGGGAGGAGGGGGGGGGGGGGGGGGGGGGGTGGTAGTAGGTCATGATCCCACGTATTTGTGTTCAGGAATACTATGGACGTCACACGATCAAAGATTGATGGACATTTCCGACTAGATTTACGTCTTCGTCAGCCCGGAGTAGTATATGAGCACAGTTCAGTTATTATTTGAGGAGGAGCAAGAGGAGCACCGGAAGTGACATCACCGGAAGTCATGTGACCGGAAGTATGACGTCACCGGAAGTCAGGTGACCGGAAGTATGACGTCACCGGAGGTAACGTCAACCGGAAGTATGACGTCAACGAAAGTTATAAAGCCCTATCTCTAATAACTTTTAGCTTTTTACTGCGAAAAAAGGGGGGAACCACCTATATTCTACTAATGTTTTTCTCGATTTCCAGAGTTATCGTTCGTTTCCCGTATATTGTATATATCAATCCGGGGTAACATTGAGCTCCTACAGCGATTGGTGAAGGTTTCAAGTCTCTATCTTCTACCGTTTAGGAGATAGGGTACCCAAAAAGTCGGAAATGGTCGAAAATACGATTATTTCTTAGTTAAGTAATATAGAAGTGTTATATATATTTTCGGGGTAACTTTGACCATCTAAATCGAATGATGACATGTGTTAAGTCCTATCTCTAATATTTGGGGTGCTACGAGGGGTCCAAAATTTAGGAAAAGGCCCAAAATACA
>MJUU01025766.1:168727-199628 GCA_002080025.1 Modiolus philippinarum | reverse complement strand
TTGTAGTTATCGCTTCCCTTGTTCCTTCGGTATTCTACTGCCGTTGTTACAGTGTGATGGGTGCTGTTAACTGCGCAAGACATGCTTACCCATCCGAAACACCTGGTGTCACTCTCAGTTTTCACGGGAGTTTACACTGTGAGTGCCTTGGATTTGAATATTGTTATTTTTATTTCTTTGCTTTGCATCTGTCTTAAGTCATTGTTTTCTGTGCCCTCGTTTTGGCTATGTTTTGGCCATGTCTTTGAACCTCGATATTTGTAAAGACCATTTCTTTCTTCCTAAGGTATTCTACTGCCGTTGATTCTGTTTAAAACATCTCTGAAAGACTACAAACTGAGAATTGAACGACGCTTTACTAGTGCTGTGCTGGAATAATAAAAAAGCGTGTGGAGACATTCAGAATTAAGTAATTATTGTACATGAGGGTAATAACAATATCACCGAACACATCTTGGTAGATGCATTTTTTGTAGCTCTAAACCTCCCCTTCCATTGCTGAAGTTCCGATACTAACTCAACGGCAATTGCGATTGAAATGTTGTAGACAATAAAATGAAAAGTTCATCTTAGTACTAAGCGAAAAGGAGTTTTAAATGACAATTTGGATCAAAACATCAAATCTTTCCACAAGGGATTTATATCTGTTACAGAATTTTATAATGATCTTATGAAACGGAATGTTTGATGCCCTAATGGATGAAGCGATCTTTGAGATAAATATGCTTGGCGAGAGAGTCCGAATATTTGATACCAGTTCTCGCGGAACAAATGGGGTGTGAAGGATAGACTCCGTAAGCAGGAGAAGTATGAATATTACTCTCCATATATCAATGGGATACATTTAAAGAATAGATGCGATATTAATAGAAAGAACATCAATGCATCTATGAATGAGTTGAAGTATCTAGTATCTTTTGTTTTATGAGCCTTTTCGAGTCCTGAAGAAATTTATAATTGTAGGAGTACAAGAATATGTCTGCGAGTTGAACAGCATAGCTCGAGTTCATTGAGTTTGATTTTTCTCCCGTTTACCAGCAGACTAAGCCCTTGAGCTAGCCGGCAATTTAGCAGTGAGCACCCCTTGAACCTTCTTTCAAAATTACGTATTGTCATTTTCTCTCATTCCAAGATTGTGGTCATATGGTTAGTGGTCTACCTGTATTGGGTTTTATTCGGACGTATATTATACTTTAGGGAAACGGGAAACATAAAGGGTAGCTTTGTGTACCCATAAATATTTTACGAAAGGATATGGATTAAATGAACATGAGACCATGACACATATGTTAAATCCAACTGCAATAATTTTAATGAGCTGAATGGCCAAGTTTGACCGTCATAAAATTTTGTAAATTTATTCATCCTAACAAGTACAATATAATGTAGCATTTAGCATTTTATTGACAATATGCCAGATGGAATATCCTTGTCATGTTCTTGTCACATTCATTGTTTAGATGTTTTACCTTGTAGATGCTGTATCTATTTCTTATATTTTACATTTTGAATGTATGTCTTTGTTCCTTATATTTTACTTTTTAAATGTGTCTACTCCATATATATTTCATTATCTGCCGTCTCTGTTCCTAATACTTTACCTTTTAAATGTCGCTTCTGTTCCTTCAATTTTATCTTTGAAATGTCGTCTCTATTCCCTTGATTTTACTATTTGAATTTCGTCTCGTTTCTTTAGATTTAATCTTCTAGTTACCGTCTCTATTTCTTATATTTCACCTTTTAGTTGCAGTCTCTGTTCCTTTGATTTTTCCTTTTAAACATCATCTCTATTCCCTATATTTATCATTTTTATTATTTGTTAAATATTGTTTCGTTTTATTGTGTGTTTAATAAGTATTTGGTAATTTACATGTCCATTGTTGATTTGTCTTCATATTTTGTAAGGAAATTGTGTTTAAGATGTTTCCAACCCATAAATTGTCATCTATTTATGTTCGATTTTACATAAATGTATCTCCCTTCTGTACTATAGATATCTAAGTATGAAAATTGTCAAAAACCTGGTTTAACCCACCATTTTATTTATAATATGCCCGTTCCAAGTCGGGAATATGACGGCTTGCCAAAAATGTTCTGTGTTGGATTGTGTTTCGCTGATTCAGTCGAAAGTTATACGAATTTTCCTTACTGGTCTCTTCCTTTGATCGATTCGGACTTTTGTTGTCACTTTTACTTGTTGCTTCTGGGAACTCTATTTAAAATGTAGATGTTTAACTGAGGTGCAACGGGCGGACAAACCAACGAAGAAAGCAAAAAACTATAGGCCCCAACTTTTGTTTTTGCGGCGTAAAACATTGTAAAAGTTTTATTTAAAACAGATAACAAATGAACGGTTAATTATCTAAAAGGTAAAATCTAAAACAATATAAAATGTAAAACATATGCAGTCATGAAACGCCTAGATTGTTAATATTCAAAAGTACAGGTAAAGACCAGGCGCTTTGTCCTGCTCCAACTCAAAAGATTATTATTCTAATGGGACACTTGCATATTGGCATTCCAAAAGTGACCAATCCTTGGTTTCAGAACCAGAGCAAACAGTTTTGTATTGTTTAAGGATTCGCTACCCTGACAGACACATTAGTTTGTACAATACGGACACATGCATGCAGATAAATATGCTCGATTTCCCTTACATGAGCAAATCATGTCTTGGAGGAAGTCGGACGCCGTTTGTCATTTGCTAAAGTTTTTTGTCCTCATCCTTCCAATCATAGTCCCTTGGTTCTCCATTGTTAGGCTAATCTGCAAATGACGACACCCAGACCCAATTTGCCATTTCGTCATGTATGCTCTCTAAAAGATGCTTCGTATGGAGGTAGTTTTACAAGACTTTTGCCTTTACTTGTAGCAATTTTAAGTTATTGTGGGTTTAGACTGTCCCCTTTGTCATATAATGAAGTAATTACCTTCCTTGGAGCATCAATGGTACTGTCAACGTTGCTAGAGACATTCATAATATCATTATTTTTTAAAGTCTTGTATTATTTTATAGTGTGTTTCAAAATTATTTGGTGATTTACCTGTTAATTGTTGATTTGTCTTCATATTTTGTAAGTAGATTGTGCCTTTTCTATCTTTTAAGATGCTATTTGCAACTCAGAAATTGGCATCTATATATGTTCGAATTTACATTAATCTATCTCCCTTGTACTTCTTATACTTTAGAAATCTAAGTATGAAAATCTTTCTCTATTGTCATATGATTTTCTCGAAAAATTACTCCAAAGTGAAAATGTTTTTTTTTGGCGATTATTTTTAAAACGATGCACAGGACGCCATTTTGTTACCAAATGTCTATATTTAGTCATATAATTTACAACGTTACAAAGTTTTCAATGACTTTTTATTATTTTTTTTCATTTTTTAACTACTGTGGAAGTACTTTTATTCGTGGACATCAATTTTCGTGGTTTTCATAAATATCACTATTTCGTGGGAACTTAAATTCGTGGTTTCCAATTGTATGCATTAAAACTCTAGGATAAAATGCATTTCGTTGGGAACTTAATTTCGTGTTTGAAGCGAACCACGAAAATCCACGAAAATTGGAACCCCACGAACAATAGTACTTTCACAGTATTTTAAATAATTTACTTTGACTTGGTCCAGATTGGAGTTCTACAAGGTGCCCCTTTTGACCAAAAATGTCGTACAGTTTGGACCAGTGTGCAATGTTTACGACATAACCCTCTGTTAGCTAAAATTTCAACCTATCTTATGAGGCAATAAAATTCCATGAGGCTTTTATGTCATTTAAAATTTATAAAATGAGGTTTTCGCCGCTTGCCTGTGTGTTTTTACTGTGCAGTTCCATTGCAGATTATGGCATGTAATCGTAATTTTCAGCCATTGTAGATGTTTCCTGTTATCCACTGTTTTACATTTGTAATTTTGTTTTAATGTTAATTTTCCCGTACATTATTATGTATGAATTTTATTGAAAATGTTTTGAAGGCCGATATTAAAATTAGAATAATTAAAATCATTAGTATCTTAATCAAATTTTGTATTAACAAACAAAAGGCTCGTCTATGCATAAATACGACAAATACCTTTAGCGATAAAGCGGGAGTAAGTTTTTCTTTGCTGACCTGAAACCGATTTCTTTTTTTTTCCAAATATAGGGTTTTTCTCCATCATGCAATAGATCTGACTAACCTTGCTTATCACGAAGATCATTTGGTTATTTGGTCTCTGACACCTTTTTAATATTATTCGTTATATGACTAACCCATGTTTAAATGTAATCAGCAATGAAGAATGAAACGGACAGTTGCAGAATCTAAATTGCTTGAGAAAGTAGTATTCCCTTTACATTGTCTGATCAGTTGTGTTTTTGAACAAAAGCAATATTTATAATGATTAAGGGTAGAATAAATTTTCATATTTGTTGCATCAAATGATACAAGGTCTTTAATATTAATTGAACAATCATGTCAGAACTCGTGATGACAAATATCCATATTTTCGGTTTCCGAAATGCGTTTAAAATTTCTTGGATTTTTAATTATAAATGAATGATATGGAGTACATTCAAATTAGACAAAGTCTCTATAAAAACACGGTAAACTAAGCAATTGACCAACGCTTTTATTGTTGTTATTCGTCTTGAAGTCACCATGAGGTGACCATTAGTCACCATTACTCCCTATTGCCAAGATAACCCTATCGCTATTGCTGTTTTGATATAAATTGACGTAAAATTCAGAAAATTTTGTCGCCATGCTATAATTAGTTTAACAAGTAGCTATAGAATAGCATCCTTTTCTTGGCTCATCACATACACTTCATTGCATCAATTCCTGCGAAAAATATGTGCATTGAAAGTATTCATAAAAAATAAAAAGTGAATAATAAAAAGTCCCATCAATCGATCGTTTTAAGGATGTTCGCTGATCAATTTCAAAATAACAAGGATTTTAATTAAATGTGATTTTTTGTTAGAAAATTGATAAACAACTGATTTAAGCCAAAATATTTAAAGGTTATCGATGAAATTTTTGCGATATATGTCTTTCAAAAATGGCGGAAAACCAAACTCCTCTTCATTTTCCTTAGGTTTAACATGGGCAATGTAGCAAATGTTTATCCATTAATGAATGTGACAAAATAACACCAGCTGAATAATTTTTGTCAGGGTACTCCAAAAGATGTTGAAAATGAAATATCGGGGGAAATTATGGGGTCACCAGGGAAAAATTATTAAGCTTTTAATAAAGTGGTGACTTCAAGATGAAAAACAACAATAAAAGCGTTGTTCCTTTGCTTGTTTTTACCATGTATTTGTAGAGACTTTGTCCCATGTGCATTTACTCCATATCCTTTCATTCATCATTTAAATGGATAAATCCAGAGAAGTCCGAAGATCTGACAGAAATACATAAAAATGGCCAGCAAACATCCTTAACACAAGTTCATGACCTTCGAAATGTCTTTCTTTTATAATGATGATTCATTATATTGTTCCATGTAAAAGTACAAAATGACAGCTGGTTTATTTTTGAACAATATTTATGGTGTCAAAATAATTTTGCAGGTGTTTGTTTTTCAAGGTTGCTATTCAATGACTAAGATAAAGATTATTTGTGAATGCACAGAGAGGTTGAAAATGAAAAGTAGGCGTATGAAGGTTGAATGTAAACAGTAGACCTTGAAATATTTTCATAGAATATATATATTATAAACATATTTTTGAACATTGAAAAGAGAAAAACAACAAAAAGTTTTAATTGCATTCATCTTACCTTGTGAGTATTTTTTCAGGAAAATGAATTATATTTCATAATTTAAATAGTACTATATGTCATTAATTATTACCAGAAAACAAAATCAAACGACTTGATTGCATTATTGGTCCGTCAGTGCAACGCAGGATAATTTTAATGTGGTGGCAGCATCATAAAATATTATCTCGCTTTCGCCACATTTAATATATATCTGGCGACCTATGAATAGAAGATGTAGCGCAGTTCGAAAGGCGTAAAATAAAATGCTGATATACTTTATTAATAATAGTGAACAGATGTATCCATTTACAAAGAAAACTAAAGGCCTGTGACTTTCAACTGACTCCTTTCTTGAATAAAAATTTCTGCACAACTTACATGTATGAGCGGCCAATTTTCTGAGCTTTTCTGATGTATTGATTTAAAATGTGTTTATTTGTTTAAATACTAAACGTAAAAGATGTATATAAGTGATATAACAAATAAGATTTTGTTTCGTCGATTCAAATAGCCTTTTATTTATTTATTCATTATGAACCTTTGTATTTCATAACTTAAATAATATTATAATTCATTATTATATAGTGGACTGTTAAAGATTGAAATTTCTCAGTGAAATAAAAGTGATAATTAACTGTGAAATTATTTTCCATAATATCACTCTAGGAATTGACGTCACAATAGACGTCGTCAATGTTGTTGTAAAGTCTGAGCGGATTAACATAGAAAACGTAGTTCATGAAAAGAATCTTAAATTAAACTATTAATTATGAGAGAACTGATCTATATTATAATAGCAATAACTAATCCTAGATTCTGATTATCGAAAATATTCAACTCATGACCGAAAAACGCTGTAATTCACTCATGCGCTGCCCGCAATCGTGACTTACTGCGTTGTTCGATCATTCGTTGAATATTTTGCGATAATCAGAATCTCGGATTAGTTATAGTATAATTAATTATTACCAGAAAACAAAATCAAACGACTGGATCGCATAATTGGTCCGTCAGTGCAACGTAAGATAATTTTTATGTGGTGGCAGCATCATAAAAAATTATTTGGCTGTCGCCTCATAAAACAATTATCTGGTGACCTCTGAATAAATAATGCGGCGCAGTTCGAAAAGTGTAAAATAAAATGCTGGAATACTTTTTTTATAATAGTGAACGGATGTAATAAAATGCCGAAGTTACTCTACACGTGAATTGATTATTTGAGCCTTTTCCGTGCTTTGAAAATTTATATCAATTGTAAAATCAAACATGTTAAATGTAAAAGTCACAAATTATTTAAAGACCTAAAACAAAATTAGCCATGAACAATTCTAAATTACCCATATCACAAAATGCAAACGGCAAAATCATTATGTATTTGATAGTAAAAATGCCATCAACTGCATTCAGTAACCACACTAGTACATAAGTACAAAAATATACTTTAAAATTGTAAAGTGCAATTTTTTATTTTCTTAATTTATCAAATGTCTCTGCATTGCTTTTCGATATAATAAAAGAGAATCTATTAACAAAGAAAACTAGAGGCCTGTGACTTTCAACTGACTCCTTTCTTAAATAAAAATTAAAAAAACTTATTAGCGGCCAAATTTCTGAGCTTTTCTAGCGTGTTGATTGAAAAAATGTTTATTTGTGGCGAAATTTTAAATAATAAACCTGAAAGATGAACATAACTGATATAACAAATAAGCTTTTGTTTCGTTGGTTCAAAATGCAGCCTTTTTATTCATTCATTGTGAACCTTCGTCTTTCACTGTTCCACTATCGTGACTTTTAAGGTTGTAACAATTTGAATTCAAGGTTTATGCTTTGATAGACAGAATAAAAATATAATAAGATACACCTACAATGACAAAAAAACCACAGGCACATGCCACAATGTACTAAGCAACTGCACAAGAAAAAAAACATCAATCAAAAAACAAAAGACAAACGTAAACAACGATAGGGAATCGGGACAGCCGGTCTTGGTACCGGCGAAAGCAAAAGCTAGCAGTATGGTTAAACCGGTTTATGGGTACCAAAACGTATCAAAACCTCCCTCTTTCTCTGTCCCGTTTCCATAAATTAGAATAAACACACGAATAAAATCCCAATACGGGTGAACTACTAACTCTATGACCTCAAATTTGAAAAAAAGGACAAAACGTAATTTTGAAAGATTGGTCAATGAGTGGTCGCCGCTGAAATGCCGTCTAGCTCAAGGAGCCAAGTCTGCTGGTAGAACACTGTCGCACTTAATAGTTATTATTAGATATTTTATTGACCAAAGGCACACACTTAACATTTTAAAATCTTTGGACCAATCTTTTTTAAATATTTGGTTTAAAATACAAGTAATGGGTCCATTTGAATGTGAAAGTCAGTACTCTAATGATATTTTAAATACTATGACATGAAGGGAAAAAGTGTAAATAGGAGTGGAATGTATTACAAAGTGTATTAATACCATTTTTTTAATTTCTGGGTAAAGTGGTAAGAGAGGCGACTTGCACATTTTCTTATGCTTTAAGATAGTTCATTAAAAAAGGCATGAGATATTCTGTTTGATGTAAGTAAAATAATTTGTAAAAAAATGGAAAAAAAAAGATTGCAGTGCTTCACTTGCTATATTGCCCCTATTTAAAAGCGGTCCCTCACTTATCAGCAACCATTTTGAAAGACAATTTTTGAAACGGTTACATAGTTACTATGTAATTTATTCCCTGATCTTAATTTTCCCTTGTCCCAGATATTGCGATATCAGAATGGTGCACTGTATTTTTTTGTTTGCCCTTAAACTAGAAAGTGCGCATTTTTATGGTTTTTGTTTTTTGTGTGTTTTTTTTTTTTGCTTATATGACACACTACCTCAAATTTATTTGCTAATACCTAAACAAATCTATCACTTTAACACTGGGACAAAAATTATAAATATAATCTGTTTAATATCCTTTAAAATAATATGACATGAAGTTTGACATCGGTTTGATCAGCACTAAGAGACATAAGTTGTCGAAATGAGCAGATGTAGAAAATAAATTAACATTAACTTCGGTATTTTGTTGTTTACACCTTCTGCTTTATATTTTTTGTCCTGTTGTTTTCTTAATTACAGTTTTTTAACCATATATATCTACCGCAATGTTTTATTGACACGATACCTTGCTTTTGATCCTGCAAATGTATTTTCAGTTCTTCTTACTGCTTCGGATTGTTATTCTGAGACCGTTACTACGATAACATAGTGGTAAGAATGTATTTCTAAACTGAAGTTGTTTTATGAATACGAGCCCTTATTCTTGAGAGTAAAATACTAATATTATCTGATATAAACTGTATTTTTAAAGCAATCTTCTTGATCAGTATGGTCAAAGATGTATGTAAATTGACGTTTTCACTTAGAGAACAATCAAAACAAAACTTTAGAGTGTGCTATGTTTCTTTCTAAAATCTTCATTTTAAGATTTTAATGTAAAAGTGCAATGTCCCGTTATATATTCTGCCACATATTTGCAGGTTGAATATGTTAGTTAAGAAGACAGACAGGATGTCTGAAAAACATTTGAGGCATGTGTAAATAAAAGTACAATATAAAAGTACTTTTCAGTGGTCGCAATTTTATAAGGGAAATATTTCAAAAATCAATAACATTATAAAAGGTTTTCTTTACACCGTGCACTCTTCCTTTTGAATCCACCAGTTCTAGCTTATTTTATTTTCTGTGTGAAGTAACTGTACAGAAAAGAAACGGTATTAAGTATTTCCATTACAGCCTCTCAGCAATATTTAAAACAAATCACCGAATGTTAACAAAACAACGATAGTAGAATACCGAGGCAAAAAAGCTCAAGATTGCATAAATCAAAGTCCAGAGACAAGGCAAAAGCAAGAATACCAGAAGACGGAAGACCAAAGACACTAAATGCCAAAAAAAAAAACATACAAACACTACAAATACACACTAAAAACTAAAGCACTAACAATATGAACTCTAAAAAACAGAGCGACATCAGGTGATCCGGAAGGGTGAGCTTGTCCTGCTCTTTATACAGCAACCGTCACACTATCAGTTGGTCAAAACCTTCAATTTCAAATCCAGGAGGACGTGAATCTAGCTGAAAATGTCCGTTTTCATTTGTGACACTGACATTACATATCTATCTATGATTACATTACATATCGGCCATAGAATTTCTGAAGGGACGAAAGTACATTGTAACAACGGCTTAACATACCCCTGACTCAGACAGTGCTTTAGCTCTTTCCACAAAGTCACTATATGATCTACAAGCTCAACAAATTTATTGTAAAATATACACACCATATGTTGGAGGGGTAGGTATATTGCTGCTAAGAAAGGAAAAGTTCATAATTTGGAAGTCAAAATCATCATGTTTGTCATATAACGTTTATTTCGGACGTCAATGTATAACAAAAGTTCAAGGTATGAAGCAGAATTGGGTGTCTCTTTAATTTCAAGTTCATTGGGGTAGATGCAATGTAAATATTCTTTAAATCTTGGGTTATTAAAAGAAAGTACATCGTCTATATATCTTAAGCTTAAATAAAAATATAAATGAAAAAGGGCGACGGAAGACAGACCTTACGAACTTGCAAAATTTGTAATTCGAAATTATAGAGCCAAATAATGAGGTAGATTTCATAAAGTTTCGTAGATCTCTATCTAACATTCGAAATTTATTTTTTCGCACTGAATTATCGGCCTTCGGAAGTCAAAATTCTATGAATTAGTTTTAACAATGAAAGACTATGGAGTAAATAAACACGAGAGATGACTCTATAAATGTATGGTAAAACCAAGCAATGGTGCAACTCTTTTATTATTGTTTTTCATCCTTTATCTTGAAGACACCGAACTCTCAAATTCTGGGGAAGAATGCATTCCGTTGTTAATTTCGTGGTCCACAAAAACTGTAATATACGGACAATAGTACATGCATAAGATGTAATCATCTTAAAACAAAGCAACAACACCAACATTACCGACGTACTGGACCTAAAAATATCCACACCTAAAGAGTTTAATGAAGCAACGCAATAGACGGAAGTGAACGGTACACGCATTAGGTAGTTGATATTTCGACACCTATCCGGGTCATTATCAAAACACAGTACAAAAGTAAAAATACAATCAAACAAAACCCATTTACAAAGTCTAAGACAAAAAATGAACAAAGTAACAAAAGCTACATTATAGACGAGACGCTGATGATCACAAATGAAACATTATGAATAAACAATGATAGGATATGGAGTAAATGCACACGAAACAACAAATACATGGTATATCAAGCAAAGGAAGTAAAAAACGGAATACTTGTAAAATCTGATAGAGAACAAATAAACAATAGGATATAAATAGCTAAAATAAGTTAAGGACAGAGCTATGCATGAGGGAGATACTCCCTTGTATTTAAAAAAAAAATTGTATAAAATTTAGATATTGCAAGTTTTTATTGAAATATGTTTTTATTAAAAGATACGTTTAATGGATTGAGTAACAAATTGTGTGAAAATCAGCAGATACAATTTTTGCATTTAGTTGTCAGCTACCTCTTTATCTTTTGTTATTTTCCATGATATCAAAATATATTCCGATTTACAGATGTAAGCCTGCTTTTGATTGGATGACGTTCCTTGAATGTCAACATATATTCGGAAAACTGCAAGGTAATATAAATTGTCATGGAAACTGACAACGTCATAACATAAAAACAACATGGTGAAATTGATAAAAGTAACATTTTTCGCAGATTTCATTTCATCAGGGCTGTTCATCGGAATATAAAGGTAATTCAGGTTGCACACGGGGTATATAGCGTGACGTATCCTTGATGTTTATTATATTTCCTTTGGCTTCGCCTTAGGAAATATAACTTAACATCAAGGGTATGGCACACCTTGTCTGAAACCTGAATAACATGTAATATACTGAAATTAGATACCTGGTTAATGTTACCAAGAACAGTGCAACTTTGAAGACAAGAAATGAAAGAAAAAAATTACATTGTGGCTCAAAATGTCTGTTTCTTTAAAGGTGATTAAGTTTGAATATTTCTCTCTTCAGCCCATCTTTTAAAAGCATTGTGTTAAGAACACACTGATTCAAGTAATACGAACACTAAGACTGACGTAATCAAAATCAGAATTTTACATCAACAATATTTTTGTCAAATTCGGAGATGGTATTTTTCCAACAAACAATAGGTATTCCAACGGGAATCAACTGTGCACATCTTTTAGCTGACCCTTTCCTCTATTCGTACGAGGCCAAGTTTTTACAAGGGCTTACACAAAGAAAACAAAGATTTATCCCAGTCCTTTAATTTCAGCTTCTGCTACATAGATGATGTTCTTTCTCTTAATAATCCAAAATTTTAGCAATATTTTCATCAGATCTATCCCAATGAGCTTGAAATTAAAGAAAAAACTGATACACCTACTTCAGTTTCGCACCCGGATCTTTTGTTGCGTATAGCAAAATATGGTTGTTTGAAATCTTAGCTATATGTCACTGGCAAGCGTGATTGTTTTAACTTCCCAATGGTGATTTTTTTTTCTTTCTTAGCAGCAACATACCTACCTCTCCAGCCTATGAGTGTACATATTACAAATGATTCGTTACTGCGTGAAGATGTACAATGATTTCATTCCTCAAGAAATTCTATGGCCGTCAACATAACATCATTGCAAGATATGACGGGTCAGTTTCCCAAATGAAAGGGGACATTTTCAGCTAGATTAACATCTATATCGACATTTCCCTAGATTGACTTACTTACACTGTGACGGCTTCTGCTAACAGAGCAGGACATGCTTACCTTTCCGGAGCATCTGATGTCATTTTCAGTTTCACTAGAGTTCGCACTGTGAGTGCTTGGTTTTGAAAGTTGTGATTTATATTTCTGTGCTTTGTATCTGTCTAAAGTCATTATTTTCCGTGTCTTCGTTTTTTGACATTTACTTGGACTTCGATTTTGTAAATGCCACTCATTCATTCCATTGGTATTCTATTGTCGTTGTTTCTGTTTGAAAATATCTCTGAAATACTACAGATTGAAAATTGAACGACGCTATCCTGAAAAAGCGTGTGGAGACATTCAGATTTAGATAACTATTGTATATGAGGCTAATAGCAATATCACCGAACACAACTTGGTACATGCATTTTTTGTAGCGCCAAATCCCCCCTTACATTTCTTAAGGTCCAATACTAACTCAACTGTAATTGCGATTGAAATGTGATAGACAATAAAATGAAAAGTTCGTCTTAGTACTAAGCGAAAAGGAGTTTCAAATGACAATCTGAACCAAAACATCAAAACTTTCCACGAGGGATTGATATCTGAAATAGAACATTATAGTGATTTTATGTAAAAGAATTTTTGAAGCCCTAATTGATGAAGCGATATTGTAGATAAATATGCTTGATGAGAAAGTCCGGATAATTTTTACCATCTCTCGCAGAACAAATTATCGAGAATATAGAAAAAAATATATCGATGGATTTGTAGGAATTGATGCGTTATTGATATAAAGAACATCATCAATGTATCTATGAATGAGTTGAAGGATCTGGTATCTTTTATTTTATGAGCCTTTTGGAGTCATGAAGAAATTCATAATTGTAGGAGTACAAGAACAAGCCTTCGAGAAGAGGAGCACAGCTCGAGTTCATTGCTTGCTGTTTATACACAGCAGCTTCAAATATGACAAATATATAAATATGTCTGATCAAAGATATTTTAAGAACAAACATCAATTTCTTATACTAATTTCTTGTCCTTCGGATATGAATTTAAACCCGAAAAGAAATCTAGTAAGTTCTTTATTGTTCAATTATTTCTTCTTTTGTTAAGTTAATTATTTTTCTTTTCTTTTCTTCTCTTTTTTACAACTCTTGCCATGTATCTTGCTAGGACATGAATTCAAATCGTTACTATTCCAATTAACCACCCCTCTTCTTCAGAATTCTACTTGCATTAATTTTTTTTCATCAACAAGGTTCTTACAATTGGCATTTTACTAATATACATTGATCAATTAAGTTTGAGTTTCTAGCCAAAAAAGCAGTATTTCAGCTATTACAGGCCAATAAAATGTTAAATAGTTCATGAATCATATCACAGAATATTTTGATATTATAAGAGGGGTTAAACAAGGTGATTCAATGAGATCCACATTATTCAATGTCTTCATAAATGATATAACTAAAAACTTTGAAAATTCTCTGTCAGAACCATTAAAACTAACTGAATCTAAATTAGGATGTTTATTATTTGCAGAAGATTAACTTGTATTGTCGGAATCTAAAGAAGGTCTTCAAATTAGTTTAAATAATTTGTCTGAATATTGTCATGATTGGCAACTTTCTCTTAATGTAAACAAAACTAAAACTATAGTTTTTGCACAATCTCAATGCAAAATCCCATCTTCTTTTGTTAAATATAGAAATGAAGAGTTTGAAAATGTAACTGAATATAAATATTTGGGCATAATAATTGAAAATAATGGAAATTTTTCACACAGTACTACAAATCTTGCAAAAAAAGCGAGAAAAGTCTTATTTGCCATGAAATCATATACAAGTTCTCTTAATAGACTGCCAATAAATGTTACAATTAATCTTTTTGACTCTCTAGTTAAACCAATTGCGACCTATAATGGAGAACTCACATTTATGGACACGTATATTACTAGGTTCAGAGCTAAAAAAAGAGCAACTATATCAGGAAAACAAATTGATTATTTTGACTTTATTGATAGAACCCCTTTCAAAAATTTACATCTATCATTTTGCAAATATATACTTGGAACAAAGAAAAATTCCTCAAACCTTGCTGTTAGATCAGAACTTGAAAGAATTCCAATTGAGTTTTCAGTGAAAATTCAAACTCTTCTTTATTTAACTATTTTAAACACAAATACAATAAATCCACTTGTAAAAGAAGCTTTTTTATTAACCAAAAAATAGATTCAAGTGGAATATATTCTTGGTTTACTTATGTTAAAGATATATTATCTGAAGTTGATGTAGACTTACATAAACTTAAAAATTGTACTGACTTAAAACAAATAAATTATCACATCAAAAATAAAATATTTTTATGATTCTATTATAGAAACAAAATTCCAAAATATTGATGATAAAAGTAAATTGAATCTATATAAATCTTTAAAAAATAGATTTTCTTCTGAAGAATATCTAAATATAAATAAATTTGAATTTAGAAAACTCATAACTAAACTCAGAATAAGTTATCATACTTTACTCATAGAAAAGTGGAGGCATTTGAAAATACCTAGAAATGAAAGGCTCTGCCAAAAATGTAAAGTAATAGAAGATGAACAACACTTCACATTACATTGTGTGACCAATAATTGTCTCAGAATGTCATATTTCCAGTTTCAATGTTTACAAAATTTAAATTTTATGCAATTATCAGATGAAGACAAATTCAAACTTATGTTAAATCCATCAACACCAACACAAGTAAATAAATTAGGTTCCTTTTTGAAAAAGTCATTAGAACTGAGGACAGGGGACTCTTAATGTTTATTTACTTGTACATATCCGTATGATTATTGTTTTTTTCTGTCATTTATTGTTTGTATGATAATTGTTTATCACAAACTATATAGTTTAAAGATAATAAAGATTTGAATTTGAATTTGAATTCATATAATCAAATACAGCTAAACGTGAATAGCAAAATCATGCCAACTAGAGTGGTTCGTCATGGAGAAGGCTAAATCAGCAGGGGAAGGAAACATTGGCTTTTATATGAACCTCCTCCCGTATGTAGGCTTTTCAAAGAAAAACCAAGAAGTTGTTATACGTAAGCTTGGCGTTTTTCACGCAGCTTGCAAACAATGGTTCGCAGGCTTCTTGGGCTCAATACAGGATATTCCCCTAACCATTAACTTGGGACGCGCCCGATCAGTTCTGTGCACTAGGCCCTCGAATCAATCAAAATACAATTGAGTTAGGCATTTGATTTTGATATGTTGTCGCCATAGCTAATTCATTTTTAAATATTTTCTTGTAAATTTTGTTTCGGTAATACTTACTTTAAAGTAGTTATCTAATGTCTGATAGAGGAGGCCTAAATAACATTCCCAGTTGGCAATAACGCGGAAAACAAACAAAGAACTTGACATTTAAAGAGGTAGTAATAAAACAACTGTCATAATATCAACTTAATTTCTAACTCAGACTGGCTAACGCTACTTTTTAATTACAGAGTTGAAGTTCTTACTCTATAAAGTTAAGTAGAACCGAACCATCGCTCAAAAAGAAACAACCCATGGTCGAAAGCACCATACAAGGGCACCATATGAGTACGGGTCGCAAATGGAAAATGAAGACATACATACAGATGAACAGTAAAAACCATAGTTGAGATCAGGTGCACCGGAAGAGAAAGCATCAGCAGCTTCTAATAAGACACTTCGCCGTGTTGAACATCTCAACTCCGGTAGTAAAATTAAATCCGGTAGAGGAAAAATAAACTTTAGCTACAAAGGGAAAGATATGTTGTCATCTGGGAAAAAGATATCCGATAGCGGTCTAAAAGATCGTGATGTCGACCGTAAAACTTCTGCAGTGATGACATCAAGTTACGGGAGATATACCCTTGATTAAATATCCTATTTGTAAGCAACCTGGCTCAAACAAGGTATGCACTGTGTCGTTTGGAGATGTTAACACGATATGCTAGAGCTTTTGGAATTTTGCTGCAAAGAAAGGGGAGGTTGACTTTTGGAAAAGTGAAGTATCCGCGTTCGTGATACAGCCTACATTGTAGGTTACCTCTTTTCTGCATCGCGATGTTGAATTATCTGTAAGATCCTTAACTTCGAGCTCTTTTGGATAGATAAGATGAGAAAAATCACCAAAGCAAGGCTTGTTTGTTGATAAAATGTCATCTATATAACGGAAGCTGAAATTAAAGGGCTAGTTAGTTTTTGATGTTTATTTTGATGAAATCTTTCGATGAATTCACCATCATATGAGTGGAGAAACTAAAGAGGTGCAGAGTTTGTTCCCATTAGAATTTCAAGTGTCTGTTGAAAAACATGTCCTACAAACTGCACAAATTTATTGTCGATCAGAAACTTTAACATTTTAATCACTTCATCCTCTATATATATGTTTTCTGTGCTTTTGAGACGTATTTCACAAAATATATGCTTTTTTGACTTATCAAAGTTGGTTAATAATATTAGACCTAAGTTAGGTCTACTGTAAGATTCAAAGCAGTCAGAATTAAAGTTGTAATTCAAAATCGGATTCCCACTAAATGGGATCAATTCTTTCTTAAATCATGAATATTGCAGAGAAATTAAACTAAAAACTGTTCAATAATGAAAGCAATTAATTTTGAGTTGGCTGACGAAAGTACAATAAATAAGCGGGATCAATAGTATCCTCGTTTTGGTTAAGTGATAGCGTGGACCCTCAATAATAATAATACGTGTTCCAATACCGATGAAATACGTTGAATACACTTTGAATATTATTTGATAAATTTTCATTTATTTAAGAAAGTGTCACTGGAGATCCTTAGTGCCAATTGGTGATTTAATTTTAAGTCGTTATAACGATATAATATCTCTTTATTACGACTTTGATATCTCGTTGTAACGACATAGCATCTCGTTATATCGACTTAGTATCTCCTTATAACGACTTAGCTATTTCATATATAACCGACTTAGTAGCACCTTATATCGTCTTAGTATCTCGTTACAACGATTTAGCTATCACGTTTGAACGACTTAGTATCTTGTTATAACGCATTACTTAATTCGTACGAACGTAAGGAATAATTTAGTGGTCATAAATTACGATAAGTCTCTATTAATCTTGACTGAACTGAAGTTGAGAAAGTGAGTATTTTAACTTGAATTAGACGTATTTAAATGTACAAAATAGAATACTAATTGACGTCTACCGGTTTTTAGCCGATGAGTTCGAATCACTGACCCTATAGTCCCTCTCTACTTCTAAACCAGACAATTTTACGGTATTTCATTATCCCACCCTAGTATATATTTTCTATTGCACCATTTCAAATCTAAGTTTTTGTTTTTTCTAAGTATTTACACTTCCCCACAATGCACGGAATGTTCATCCAGAGGCACTATCTTTGGATTTTAACGCCACTTGCTGCTTTCGGTGTTTGGCTTATATCTTTTATTTTCCCGAAAAAAATCTTGAAGAGGTCCATGTAATAACCTTCCGATCCCATCCCTTGAATTATATCGATTGGTCATGGTATATCACCTATACAACCTTCTTCTAAAATGTCCGTATCTTTGATCTCCCTCGTGCAAACATCTGTCCTTAGCTTATTTTGGTTTAACATTTAGATCATATTTGGTTATTTAATTTGTTGTCTATCAGTTTTTAAATATCTTTGAGATGATGGTCTTTCAAACGTTTAGATTTTATCTGCACTGAAGAGACATAAGTTGTCGACATGCGCATCTGCAGAATATAAAATGCACAGTTACTTCGGTATTTAGTTATTTGTAACCACTGGTTCGATGCCACTGTTGGTGGACTTTTAGTCCCCGAGAGTATTCACCAGCCCAGTAGTCAGTACTTCGGTGCTGATCCGAAAGCCGATTATTTTTGGAACCTGTCAATATCTAATTTTTTGTAAATTGTGTTGAAAACTAAGGAGTACCTCCCTCATGCAAAACTCTGTCCTTAGCTGATTTTGGTATTTTATTTAGATCATATTTGGTTATTTGTTCTCCATCAGTTTTTAAATATGTTTGAGATTATGGTCTTCCAAACGTTTAGATTTTATCTCCTCTGAAGAGACATAGTTGTCGAAATGCGCAGCTGCAGAAAGTAAATTCACAGTAACTTCGGTATTTTGTTATTTGATGCCAATTCATACTTAAGCCATCTTTATTATCTACTAATACTGATCGTTAGCTCTCCGTCGGCGGAGTTTGGGGGTATATGCACAATTTCTTTTTGAATTGAAATGAGTTTGACCTCTTCAAATAGCCATTTCGACACTGATTTCGTCACTGCAGATTGAATCGAAAAATAAAAAAAAATAGTTGATCGTAGCCTAAAATATTATAACGATAACATTGTGTTTAGCAATGACTAAGCCAAAAAAAGTGGTTGAGGTTTAGACCATAGTGCACGATCCGGAGGGGGTGCACTTTGTTTATATTCAGCCCTGACCCCTATTTTGGCGTATTCATTGCTAAACATATTGTTATTATCTTTTTTTTTCTGACTGTGTCATTAATTTTCATCTTTTTATTACAACTTCCAAGATAATTGTTGTTCATTTCATTCAGTTGCTGTCAGTCTAAATTCCTGTGTTTCAAAAATCGTTGCATAATCCCATAGAAATTTGAAAATTAACTTTTTATGGCGGATCTCAAAAATTCGTTTATTTCATGGTATAAAATGAAGAGATAAGTAAAATGAATGGTCACAAGTTGGATAAAACTTTTTAAATTGGAATATTACCAAAATAAGGTTGATTTCTATGACAGTAGATCCCTACAGCGTAGATTTTCATGAATATTTGATTGACAATACTGTAGCTCCGTGTCAGGCACGTGACAGGCAAAGTGTACGGCTGTATGTATAATATATTAGACAAGTAAGGCAGTTTCTTATAGGAAACATAATAATAATGCATACCAAAATTAAACGGTCGATCAGCATTGATAGACATCAGTATCTTACTATGAACACGAAGCACGCATGATATATTTGGTTCCTTTGAAACAACGGCAATAGAATACCGAAGGAACAAAGGAGTGGAATTTACAAAAATCGAAACCCAAAGACACAGAAAACAACGACGTTAGACACAGAAAACAATGGCGTTAGACAGATACAAAGCACAGAAATAGAAATCACAACATTCATAACAAAGGCACTAAGTTCCTGGCCATTGTAGGTGTTTGATGTTATCCCGTTTTTGTAACTCACAGTGAGTATTATCTTAAAGTAACATAGTTTCAACGGATAAACATTGTGACATGTCGTTTGATTTATTTCAGTGATCAAACGATGGCAGTTGCATACCAGAGGAACATGGGATGTGGTATTATAGACATCAGAGTCCAGAGATATGAAAAAAATGAGAATACAGTAAAAAGACAAAACAATGACTAGAGAGCCACAAGGAACAGTAAAAAAACTCAACAATCCGAACTAGGAGAGTAGTATAAACTCCCGTGAAAACCTGGAATGACATCAAATATACTCCGAAGAAGTTAGCATGTGTTTTCCCCGCTAAAGATACCCATGATACTATTAGTGATGAGAGATATTTGTTAATGTCATTTTCTAACCCTTACACAAAACCAAGTAAAAATTCATAGCCAAACAGTTGTAACAAATGAGTACAACTAGTCCAAATTGGTATACAAAATGTCTGCCTTATTTGGACAAAAAATTTTAAAATGCTTACATTCTGCTAGCAAGATTGCTGTTTATATTCAGCAAAGTAATAATTATTTAACCTTATGAAATATTGGTAAAAAGTTCTAAAAGTGGGTATGTACACCTAGGCATTATAATGTACAGCTCTGTGGTGTTTAGATTCTGTCATAAAAATTAACAATCTCCGAAACAGAGGTGCATAGCTCTTCCTTCGTCAGACACTAAAATAAAGAACTACCTTCTTTAAAGCTCATATAATAAAAAGGAAAATTTTTTTTTCAACATTTTATGTAGATAAAGGAGGTTAAAATGATAAGAAGCAGCATGAATGAAGATACATTTTCAATTAATAAGATCAAATGTCAATGATATGTAATAAAAATTGAGTAAAGGGAGTTCTTCATCTGTTTTTCACCTCCTATTGCTTGAACATGATAATTCCTACAGAACTTCTGAAAAAAATACAGAAAAAAATAGTTATCGATGTGTTTTTGAAATATTTCCGAATGTTTTTTTTTTGTTTTTTGTTTTTTTTTTTTCTAAATATTTTTGAATGTTTTGAGTGCGCGTAGAAACTTTACGGAAAAAGTCTAAAAGTATATACGCCTGACAATATTTATTATTTACTTTCATATGTAAGACGCACCACCAGAATCGGTTTTCAGGAGTTCCGGCTACAGAGCTGTCGGGCGCGTCCCCAGTTGGTGGATAGGGAAATGCCCTGTTAATGCGAGGTAGTCAGGTCGTAATACGAAAAACCTGATCGAGAACCATTGTAGCCAAACTGGAGAAACGCCACGCTCCATGCATTATAAAGACTTCTTCTATTTTGTTTCAAGAGAGCAGAGTCACTGGGACTCGTATAGAAGGCTAAATTTCCTGCCCATACCCATTTCTCTCCTTTTTCAGTGGCAATCAAAACTATTCACGGTTGTCCCTTCCACCTTTGTTTCTTCTTTTACTTATATTTATTGAATTGATTAGCTTGTTCTGGTCCTTATATAGCTGGATTATTGCTCACTGGGTGTTAAACTCTAACTAAACGATCAATCATATGAAAGAAGATTTGATATCATAGTCAGCTAGCTGTCAGTGACTGTCATGACAGTACCCGTGTGTATTGTATAATGTTTTATGTACTTCATTGTTCAGGTACTCGCCTTGACATTTTAGTTGTGTTTTTAATTTGAGTCTTTTTATATATTTATGTTTTAGCCATTCATGGCACATAGGGGAGGGTTAGGATCTAAGAAAACGAGTTTAACCCCATCGCAATTTTTGCGCATGTCCTAAGTCAGGAATATATTGGTCACTGGATTATCCTTGTCTTCTTATAATATTTTAGTTTCTTGATATTCGGGTTATTCGATATGATTTGTTTCCATTGATTTATTCACCTTTTTACTTTTTGTGGCCATTTAGGGCTTCCTTTATGGTTTGAGGTTTCTGATTGTGTTGAAGACCGTACGATGACCCCTAGATGCTTTGTTTTTGATCATTTTAACCTGGAGATTGGAAGTTGTCTCCCTTACATTTAACGTTTTTACTTTCTTTTTTTATATTAAATATGAGAAAGAAAACTGTTAATAAATTCTACTCGATCCAAATGGAAACAGTGCTGACGAAATGTGGAGCTAAATTCTGGTTGATTGTAAAGAAGTCTTTCAATAATTTATAAGACTATCAACTATTCAAAAAATATAAATCTGTTATTATATGCTTTCATAAAAGCAAATCAGTTCAAGCGAAGAAAATGCGTTTAATCTTGGTTCGTAATGAGTAGACATAAAATGCTCAATTCTGCAGAGATGAATTTCACCACAAATTTGCGTTTTTTATGCATAATCTTTGGAAATCCACTACTTATTTTTTTTATTATTAATAATTTGTGTACTGTAATTTATTATTTTTAAAGTAAATTTAGTAAATTTAGTTCATATCGTATTCCAAGAACGTATCATCCGTTTGTGTAAATGAAAAATATTTTTTTTTTTTTTTTTTTTGCCAAAGTCTATTAACGTCCAATGTATTTTATTCAACTTATTCAACTTAACGAACTGGAGTTATTTTTTATAGATAGAATGCGATAAAACCAAATTCAAATGCCGGAAAAAATCAAATGAAAGCAATCGTTACAAAATTCGCACAAACAATTTTTTTTAACGTAATTTTCACAATAAAAATATCACTTATTTGTGAGGTCCATGATTCAGTGATAAGATGATTGCTCTGATGACCTTTTTTTAGCCTGCACAAAATTTATTATTATAAAATGAATCTTATTGTACTTCGACAACGTATCATTTTTTTATGTAAAATATATGTTTGTATTTTGTTGCAGTTTATGAACCTTTTAAAGCATTTTATTCAATTTAATGAATTGGGGTTATCGTATAAAAAAAAGCATGTAATAAAATCAAATTAAAGTGATTGGAAAATAAATCGTTTGAAGAAATATTCGGGCAGTTTTCTAGATATTGGCACAAAATAATTTTTGCAACTTAATTTTCAAAATTACAAAATCAACTTACTTGTTTTCAATATTCCACGGTTCGGTGAAAAGGGCAGTCTTCTTATGACCAATATCATCACCTTTCTCCATTACAAGTTCTACAAACATACCAGCTCCAACTGTAACATCTTCATCTACACTTGCAGAAAATTTTGGTAATACAACTGACATGTTTGGATGATTCTGAATTAGACTCTGAATTGTCCCTCTGCTTTAGAATGTGTATTTCTGTGAAACGGCATATAGGATATTGCCTTTTATACTCTTATGTGGAAGTGTGAATGACGCAAATCATTTTTCATTTGCCAAAGATCTCTGCAAAGCTATTGGTCATTTCTTAGTTAGTTTGGCTTACCTTTAAATTGTTCTCAAAACAGATTCATGAACAAAGTTAAAATAATGACAACTATTTATATCAAAGAACATTTATGGTATTTGGTAATTTGCTCTTTTATATTTATTCAAATTTTATTTATCTTAAATTTCACAAAACCTTTGACATATCATCTGGTGTTATTATCTTGTATATAATAAAACCAAGGAATATCTCCCTATTGCATAGTTCTGTCCTTAACTGGTTTTGGCTTTGCATTCACGTCTTTTTGGATATTTGTGTTTCACCAGATTTTACAAAGTGATGATTATTGATCTTCCAAATATTTAGTTTTCATCTGCACTGGAAAGAAATTATTTGTCGACATGACCATATGCAGAAACTAAATTTACAGTCACTTCGGTATTTTATTACTATTTTGATTTTCCAAAATAAAATGTTTTTTCAGTGATATTTCCCAATCTCTTACAAATACACAAATTTTGGATTAAAAGTGCATTTATAACGATGTTCAAAATCAAGCCTTTATTCAGTGATGACCCTTCGTCTTTTATAATCCCACTACTGCGACCTTGAAGATAGTCAGGGAGCATTCTGTCGGTGTGAATTCATATCTTATGCTGTGAAATGTATATTTAATTAACAATATACTATTCAAAATTTTTTGGACAATTTTTTTGAATATTTTGGCTTTCTATTTAGATCATATTTGATTATTTATTGTCTATCAGTTTTTAAACATTTTTGACTTTATGGTCTTCCAAACGTTTAGATTTTATCTGCACTGATGAGACATAAGTTGTCGAAATGCGCATATGCAGAATCAAAATTCACAGTAACTTCGGTATTTAGTTATTTGTAAAAAACACAAGAAATGGGTCGTTTTCTCTTCATTTAATATTTACGTTGTTGTAAAGGTTAGCAGTGTAATCATATTTTAAAATAATATGACATGAAAATTAGGATGACGAACCAGAGAGAAAGTTGAAAAAAAAATTTACAAAATGTATCAATACCATTTTTTTTTTATTTCGCCTGATAGTTACAAAATGAGCAACTTACACGTTTTCTTTTACTTTTCCATACAAATTCTAGGGATATATATATACCTTTTGTAACAACGGCAGAAGGATAGTCAAATATTTTTTTTAATGATCACAATGCTCCCTCGTTATACCACCCCTTCTAAATGGCTAGCCCCCACTTATCGCCAGCATTTTTGAAGGTCGAATTTTGAAACAGTCGCATAGGTACTATGTAGTTTATTCCCCTAATATATATCTAAACTCTCATTTATCTTACTTTTCCCTGGATCCGAAAGGTGGTATATCACAAGTGTACACTGTATTTTTGTTTGTCTATAAAATAAAAATTTCACATTTTATATTGTATTTTTACATTCTTTTATTATATATATTAACCTTCGTAATTTCTGAATACTGTATGATTGCTATATTTCGCAGGGTATTTATTTTCGCGCTATTTGCGTGTAAAACGATTAGCGCGAAAATTTAAACCCGCTAATATTTTACTGTAAAGCTGAATTCAAATGAACATAATGACTGCAACTAAAAATCCGCAAATATTAAACCCCGCGAATGAATCCACCACTGAAAACCACGAAAATTTCGTACCGTGAATATAAAGGCATATACAGTATTCTATCGCTAGTATCAAAATAGTCAAAATAATCTGTTGTATATTCTTTAAACATCCTGTGTTATAATTTGCTGTCGAGTTATTATTTTACAATATTTATCTACCCAAATGTTAAAACCAAATAAAACCACCGCTCAAACCGGTGCTAGGGGCCGTCTTGAACTTACTATGAGGTATGAGCAAAGCTCATTGTTGAAGACCTCATGGTGACTTCAAAATGATTGATTGATTGATTGAATATTGTTTAACGTCTACTCAGCAATATTTCAGCTATATCAAGACGAGAACAAGTTTGTTGATAAATAATCACTTTGGGGTATGGAAATGGCCATGGGACGGGAAATTCTGACTGCCACTGGAAAAGTAGGGTGAAATCGTCAAGGGCGGGGAATTTAGCCTTGTAGCCGATCACCTCANTGTTGAAGACCTCATGGTGACTTCAAAATGAAGAACAACAATAAAAGCGTTGTTACTTTGCTTGTTTTAACCATGTATTTGTAGAGACTTTGTCTCATGTACATTTACTCCATATCCTTTTATTCACCATGATACCTTGCTTTTGAACCGGCAAATATATTTTCAATTCTTCTTTACCGCTTCTGAATATGTAATTCTGTGACCGTCACTACGATAACATAGTGATCCAAATGAATTTCTAAAATGAAAATGAAAAAGAAAGGAAACGGGGTAAATGTCAAAGAGACAACACCCCATCTCCAGATTAAAACCACCCAAAACAAAGAATCTAGAGGTCACCGTACGGTCTTCAACACAGTGAGGAGCCTCACACCATATAGCAAGCTCTAAATGGTCACATTGAACTTGTGTTATGAATACGGGTCCTTATTCTTGAGAGCCAAATACCAATAATCTACTGTAAACAGTACTTTCTCAAAACTATAGTCCTGATCATTAAGGTCTAAAGATGTATATCAATTGACATTTCCCTCATAAAACAATCAAAACAAAACTTTAGAGTAAGCCATTATTTTTTATAGAAGCTTTTAAAAAATCCTATGTAAAAGATGTATATTCTGCAACGTATTTGTAGTTTTAATTTGTTGATTAAGAAGACAACCAGGATGTTTGAACTACACTTGAGGCAGGTGTCAATAATAGTACAGAACATAAAGTACTTTTCAGTCAAGGCAATTGTATAAGGAAAATATCTGTGAGTTCAATAAACTTACAGAACTGTTTTCTTTACACCATGCACTCTTCTCTTTTGAAGCTACAAATTCTAAATTATTTTATTTTATCCTGCAATGGTGGTATTTACTAGACGAATACGACCCTACGAATATTTTTTTTCGTATTCGTAGGGTAGACTGGTAACTGGTCCACGATTTTGAATGAAGAAAAGACAGGGTGACTGGTTTGAAACCTCGAATACTTTGACGTCACAGTGTAAATTCTCTTATGACGTCAGGGATTATACCAAAATAGCCGAAGTTGTTTACTGTCTTCCTGGTCCCGCTTCACTAAGAAAATGCATTTTTAAATATAGTTTAAATGATTGCAGGATAAAAACAATATACGTACATTGTCGGAAATATAAAATTTATTTGTACTCGCTGCGAAACTGGTGAGAAATGCTCGGTAAACCTCGCATTTCTACCTGTTTCTAAAGCTCGTCAAATAAATTTTATATTTTCCGACAATGTACATATATTGTATATTTCTGTGTAAAAATGATATAGTATTTAGTATTTCCATTACAGCCTCTTACCAATATAAAAATCACCAAATATAAATAATATAATAAATGAAAAAAGGCAACGGTAAACAGACGTTACAAACTTGTCAAATATGAAAAAGAAAGGAAATGGGGTAAATGTCAAGGAGACAACATCCCATATTCAGGTTAAAAAGACCCAAAGCAAAGCATCTAGGGGTCACCGTACGGTCTTCAACAAAATTTGCATTTCGAAATTGAAGAGCCAATTGATGAGGTTGATTCCATTAAGTTTTGTAGATCTCTTTATCTGCCATTCGATTTTTTTGCCCTGAATTATCGGCCTTCGAAAGCATAAACAACCAAAGAAAGTCACAATTGAATTGAAATCAACAATGAAAGGATATGGAGATAATTCACATGAGACAGAGTCTCTACAAATACACGGTGATTCAAAGCAATGCTAACTTCTTTCTTAGTACTGTTATTCATCATGACGTCGCCTAACTTTTCAACACAGGGGAAGAGTGCATCTCGTTGTGAACTTAAATTCGTGGTCCCCAAACATTGGAAAATACGCACAATAGGGTCTGTAAGTCTCGTCATGTGATACCGAGAATTTACGATAAAATTGTGATTTGAAAACGGTTCCCGCGAAACTATGACGTTGCAGGATTATGACGTTCAAATTTTCTGCTTGAAATGTCATATGTTTTGTGAAAAATGCAACTTCCGGGTACAAATTATGTCCCCGGAAGTTCGAAAATTGAACGAGACTTACAGACCCTATAGTACTTGCATAAGATGTAATCATCTGAAAAAAGCAACAACAACATTACCAACGTAGTGGACCTAAAAATATCCACACGCTATGCAATTAATGAAACAAAGCAACAGACAGAAGTTAAAAGCACATGCATTAAATAGTTGTCATTTCGTCAGCTATCGAAGTCTTTATTAAAACACAATAAAAATTCTAAAAGTACAATCAAATAAAACCTCTTTACAAAGACTGTAAGCCAAAAAAATAAAGTATGTGAAACTGTTACTTTAGAATTTCACTCATATACATATATATTCGTCTTTTAATCAGTCCAACATTATTAGATATATAGGCAATAATATATGGCAAACCCTGTATCAGATACAATTGGTCGAGGATTGATACGTTATTTGAATCAACATAAATTTAATATTTAATATTAAAAGACTCAGACTCTGAATCTGAATTGATGAAAATATATGAAAAATACATCACAGGCAGATTCAAATGTTAAAAAATGGATAACAGGAAACACCTTCAGTGGCTGAAAATTATAATTACATGCAACAATTTGCAAGGGAACTACACAAAAAAAAAACACGTATAAGACAAAAGACAAACGTGAACAACGATAGGAACTCGGGACAGAGTCTGAGTCTTTTAATATGACATATTAAATTCATGTTGATTCCAGTTGGATTCGAACCCCCTCTGTCAAGGTTCTTAGGGTTGAGAGTCTGATACGCTACCACTGGACCACCAAACCCATGTTCAAATTTCGGTTAATTCATATACTTAAGTCTCATATTACGTGTCAAAATAAATTTGTAGTTCACTTTATTTTACATCCCTTTGGACTCACATAGAGATGGCGGGAGCAGTGTAATCTGTCTGTAATGTCTGTGCATTCTCGACCCGTGCGCGGTCCCGGCTGAAGAATAGGCCCGCAGCATCCTCTGAGCTTGGAGTATGAGCCATCCTAACAGAGGACCCCGAGGGAACCCCGGGATATAGAAATAGGACCCAGTATCTCCGGCTTGCGGGGTGTGACCCCTCCTAAACGGAGGCTGACCCCGAGGGTCCCGGGATATAGAAATAGGACCCATTCCGTGGTTGTGCGGGATTAATAAATACACAACCCATCTTTCGGATGGGATGTAAACTCAGGTCCACGTGTTGGAAGAAATGCCACGCTTCCTGCACGTTAAAGAACCCTTGTAGCAAGCTCTTTTTGGGGTGGTCCGTAAGTGATCGGCTACAAGGCTAAATTCCCCGCCCTTGACGATTTCACCCTACTTTTCCAGTGGCAGTCAGAATTTCCCGTCCCATGGCCATTTCCATACCCCAAAGTGATTATTTATCAACAAACTTGTTCTCGTCTTGATATAGCTGAAATATTGCTGAGTAGACGTTAAACAATATTCAATCAATCAATCAATCATTCTCGATATTCATGTCTCTAATTCTAACCCCGTTGTGTTCCTACCATAGACCATTATATTCTAAATTTTAATTCTTTAGGCCCTGCATTAGCGTAAATACTCGCAAATATATATATGAAGAATTAACTCTATGTTTAAATCTCAAGTAATAAAGATTTATTTTCCACAAAGAAGAAAATGAATTAAAAAAAAACTTTCTGACTGTCCATTAAAAAAACGTCATGCAATTTATTTATTTATTTTTTTTCGAAAAATGCTGCTCAGTTCACTAAAATTGTTTATTCCACATATTTTAGATCCAAGACTTTACCTTTCTCGTGAGGATATTTCTGTCTGCATTAAAATCTAACAAATCGTTTGCTTCTTTTCAAGATATAAAGAACAATAAAATTGTTCTCTTATACGCATTAATTTTGAAATTGTTGTATGATTTTTCTACTGAAATTTTTATATAATATAATTTTTCCACACAAAACAAAGATCGTGTTCAATAAACTTCACAGGTGCCGCTGTCGTCTGCTTTTTTTCTGAGGTTTTCTGATTTATGATGTCATTTTCAAAATAGGGATGCGATACAGGGTATGTGAAAACAGGATCAACTTCAACAATAATAATATAGGATAAGCATCACTTTCTGTATCATATCCTCACAACTTATGTAATACTAACTAAATATATGATAAATAGCATCTATATCTAATCTATAAATAACAATATACCGAAGTTACAAAAATTTAGATACTGTATATCCACATTCTCTTCAGTGCAGATCAAATCAAAAACATTTGAAAATCCATATACCGAAATATGTGTAAAAGCTGATAGAGAACAAATTACCAAGGATCTAAAAAGTAAAGCCAAAATCAGCTAAGGACAGAGCAATGCTTTAACAATATTCCTTACCAAAATATATTTTTTGAATATCAAGGCACAAATACGGTAATCTTCATGTGAAAATCATGAGGTATTAGGTATTAGTGAAATTTAATAAGTAATTTCTTTTTACATCTGTTCTCCAATCAAGATATATCACACATGTTCAAAAGTTGATGCAACATCAATTAAGAGTGTCTAAAACATCTTCGAACATGTGTGTGCATTTATATTGCTGTTGACCTCAACTATGACTCAACCATTCCATACACCACTCGATTTTTTAAAAAAGAAAGTAAATTTATATATTTATATGTAGGGATAAAAGCATAGAGTAAAGATTCTGCAAGCGTTCTGTTTTTGGATTCTGATTTATTTAATTAAAGCTTTTATATGTCAATAATTCTTATATGATTTGCATAATAGGAAATACGCTGATATGATTGGTTGAATTTACTTCCGGTAGCAATTTCTGAAGTCGTTTATTTTTCGATAGATGACGTTGACCGAACTACATTTCAGTTCACCTTATAAATTCATACGCCGAGTGAATCAAATAGAACAAAAACGTGTGATTGGCATTATAAAAGTAAGAATTTAATTACTTATCATCACATTAAAAGAATTATAAGGATTAAACACCGTTTGAAAGGAATTTATAGGAGTATAAACTGGACCAAGTCACTCACAAACATATCATAAAAGTCCTTCGGACTTTTATTTGTTTGTGAGTGAATTGGTCCCGTTTATACTCCAATAAATTCCTTTAAAACGGTGTTTAATCCTATAGTGTTTTTTTTCTGACGTAAGTACGTATGTCATCGTTCGTGTTTATAAATATGACTTGGCATGTTTGTGTGTTCAAAAGTGAAAAACTAATAAATCAAATCAAAACATTTAGTAGTCTACAAACGAAATACTTGTAAAAGCTGATAGAAAACAAATTAAAAATGGGATATTAATAGAAAAACCAAAATAAGCAAATGACAGAGCTACGCACCAAGGAGATAGTCTTCAGCTTGAAACAAAATTTTCTTAATACATCGGCAAACGAATACCGAAGCAAGAACGAAGAAAGGGGAAATTCTAGAATAATAAATCCAAAATCACGGCAATTCACAGCAACACGAATTGAGACAGCATAACAAAGACAAAACAAATAAACAAAAAAAGAACAAGAACGTCACAAACCTAAAGCACTAGCAGTGTTAACCCCTATAAAAACTGAGGTATCAGCAGGTGCCCTTAGAAGGGTAAGCATGATCTGATCCACGCGTGGCACCCGTCACACTGCCAGTGAAAAGTCCGGTTTTGTAACAGTCGGTGTTAGTCATTCCGGTAACAAACTCTGGATCTACCCAAAGATATCTGTTCTCATTTGTGAAACAGAAACATTGTAAGGGACCGACTATTTAACCTGAAGGGGGATGTTTTTTTT
>MJUU01025766.1:139744-160916 GCA_002080025.1 Modiolus philippinarum | reverse complement strand
CCCTTGAGTTAGCCGGCAGTTTAGGCGAACACTCCTTGAACTTTCTTTCAAAATTTTTTTAAGATAGTGGTTACAGAGTAATTAGTCTACCTGTATTTGGTTTAATTTGTTTGTTTATTATACTTTAGGGAAAGATGATAGATAAAGGGGTGGTCTTGTACCCATAAGCCGGTTTAACCGTTACGCTAACTTTTGCTAGTGCCTGTGCCCGAGTTCCTATCGTTGTTTACGTTTGTATTCTCTCTTCTTATTGGTGATTTTTCATGTAATTGTGATTTTCGGCCATTTTGGGTGATTCTTTTTAACATCTCATTCAGAATTATCAACAGGTCGTAAACATATTTCTACATGATTACTATTTATTTATAGGGATTTTGTCCCGTGTAAATTTACTCAATATCTATTTATTTGTTCTAAATTAAAAAAACTTCACAATAGAACAGTGATAAACTTATTAAATTTTTTGCTAAAAACGCAGGTTTTTTTTTTTAAAGATATCTCACCCAGTTATACGATTACGTCAACATCATTTATCCACAAAGGCTGTAATTTGATAAAAACAACAATGATTCTAAATATTGTCACTATCACCATTGACACTAATGATAAAATGAAAACTAATTTTTTTTTATATAAAGAATGATTTTCGGTATTTTGTTATTTATTACCACTGGGCCGATGCCACTGCTGGTGGACTGTTAGTCCCCGAGGGTATTCATCCACCCAGTAGTCAGTAGTACTTCGGTGCTGATCCGAAAACCGATTTTATTGAAATTTGCAATATCCAAATTTTACAAAATTTTGATTAAAGCTAAGGAGTATCTGCCTCATGCATAGCTCTGTTCTTAGCTGAATTTTGGCTTTTCTATTTAGATCCTTTTGGTTAGTTGTTCTCTATCAGCTTTTACATGTTTTCGGTTAATGGACTTCCAAATATTTTGGTTTTATCTGCACTGATGAGACATAAGTTGTCGAAATGCGCATATGAAGAGAATAGTAACTTCAGTATTTTGTAATTTCATTTCAACAACTAATTTGCCTCTTCTTGACGGCTACGTACCCTTACAGGATATATATACTCTTGGTCATAAGTATGGAATATTCATATTTTCTGAGTCAAAATAAATATGAAGTTTGGAAGCATTATGTACAAAGTGTGTGGAGGAAAGTATATTATTTTGCTTTAAACATTATTTTCTCAATGTTAAGTGCAAAAGTCCCCGATTCTACGAATCTCTTAAAACCCTCCATCAACCCGTTCTGAAACCCACTTTTTGGTGAAAATGGGACATTTTTAAAATTAAATATTGAGTGTTCAAATATTTCCAAAGAATGTCCATCGTTTACAAGAATGATGTAAGTGATAATTTCAGTGATTTTTGAAGGATGAGAAGATTTTTTTGTAAACAAATAGCCCTTAGATATCTCAGGCATTCTGAACAAAAAATATTCCATAGTAATGACCAAGAGTATATACAATTCGCATGAGTTAGTTCAACTCTTTCGACTTTAATGAATGTACCGTTGCTAAGCACATCCAAACATTTACAACAAGATTACAGATTTGAAATAATTTGAATACATTTTAGATGTTTTAAAGAAGGCTGTCAATATCGAAACGATTTGGCGAAAATATTGTAAAAAAATGACTTACATTTTCTTATTCAAGAAGAACTGGGACGTAACTTGCATTCTTTACATTCTTTAAGTAATAAGGAATGACTGCAATTCTAAGTTACTGTGAATTTGAACTCTGCATATGCGCATTTTTACAACTTATGTCAGGATATTGTCAGGATATTCTGAATGATTACTTTACATAATGAGCGCTAATGAAAACACAATACCTAATATTTATGTTTAAGAATTTTTCTCTGTCGTGGTAAAGATTTTTTCTTTGCTAAATTACTAGGTCATGTGTCTGCTTAAAACTTTGCATCAATTCATTTTTAGTTCACTCTTGAAATTTACAACAGCATAAACGTTTGATATACTAGTCAAAATCAAAATTTCCGTGTCTGATCACTTCAATCACTCTGACGAGCAAAATAAGAAAAAATGCTTCATCTTCAAATTCTGAGTTCTATTTTTTTTTTGTTAAGAGTTAAAATTTGTCAAAAAATGGCAATGTTTTTAATTTTTAGCTAAACAATTCCGATAAAAGATCTTCATTCAACAAATAAAGACATTGAAATCAGTCAATAGACATCTTTGAAAGAAGTAAGGTCTTTCAAATCTTTAGGTCATTGTTCGCATATAAATTGATAACACTAATAGTTTGTTAAGGTAACAACACTTTAACCTTGGTGTCTCGATAACTGGCATATCGTTGTAACACTTTTGGTCCTCTAATGACCCTTATTTTATTTTGTTTAACAGACAGGTAAGACGTCTTTTTTTTTATTTGATGTTTTTATATGAAAATAAAAAAGCATTTTTTGGGGTGACAAGGGGGATGGGGGTCCGTCTGTAAAACTAATTCGATTGAAGCTACATGTATATTAAAATATTTTTTAAATGCTGTCTCAGAAAAAAAAACATGTAAAATGCATGAGAATAGCGAGTTTACATAGAAAAATGATTTATTTATTAGTGAAGAATATCGTCCAGAAGTAGTATTTCAGCTATATCAGGAAGAATAGGTAAACCAATTCATTTTTTTTATTTGAAACACAAATAAAGGGAGAAGGGGCAACAAGGGGAGCGATTTTCGATTACCATCGGAAAAGGGAAAAACATTATGTTCATGGCTAAATGTCTGCATCCTATACATCCCAAAAGTAGTCTATTTTTTGTTCGAGATTAACAAACAAAATTCAGCATGGCTTTTCTCCACACTGTTGTCTACAATAGTACATATTTTAAAAAATACGAAGGTTGCATAATGACAGTAAAAATTTGATATGCTGTACACGTGTTTCAAGGAGTAACCTCTCATCAGCATTTGAATCAAATAATATAGATAACCATTATCCAAAATTAGTAAAAAAAAAATAAGTATATTGTACTAATTGTCAATTAAAAGGTATCTTTAAAGAAATTTTCTGTATTGATACATAATTGATAATGTTCCTTAAATATGAAATAAAATTTTGGGTCATCGTTCATTTAAGTGCAAAAAGTGAAATTAAAAATATAAGGATTTTCCATTGAAATGATAGGAAAATGACTTAATCAGCGGATAGCTTTAAACATATTTTATAACTTTTGCTAATGCAATGCATGTTTTTTTTTTAATTATTATATTATTTACCTATAAAAAAATAAAATTTAGAAATAAGAGTTATTAATTGTGAAAAGTTCATTCCACAAGTGATTTCTTGAAGACCGTACGATGGTCCGTAGATGCTTTGTTTTGGATCCTTTTAACCCGGAGATTGGAAGTTGTCTCATTGACATTTACCCAATTTCCTTTCTTTTCAAATCTATATGACATTCTTTAATCGAGTTATCTTCCTTGAATATTTTCTGTGTTTCGTAAATCCAGCGTAAGATTTACAGCTCGTTTGTTTTAGTTTATCGTAGTTGATGAAAACGCTGTAAATAGATAAGGAAAAATATTTTTTGTAAAGTTTCTAAATGTATGAATCCAAAATGAACAAATATTGGCAAAAAGGCGGAATAATATATTCTCGTTTTCAGGTTTTGGTGCATGGTTGTTTGAAATGCAGTTCTTAAGCAGAAATGTACATCACTTATCAATCCGTGCTCTCCATTGTTTAACATTAAAATTATGTCAGACTGGAATATCACGTAGAGCTGAATCGCTGATAAACATGTGTGTAAAAAATTGTAAAACAGAATACTTTCTGTTGCCAAAATCAGTGAAAACATTAAGAATGGAATATCATAACCCAGCAGAAGGGCCAAAAACGACTGTCAAGAACCTTATTGAAACATTGACAAGAACATTCGAAACAGAGGGAATTTTACTGCCACATATGTCTGCAAAACTTATTATTGCCCATGCACTTGGAAAAACAGTGGTAAGGATTTACATGTGTTTCTCAAATCATTTCATATGACAGGAAGTCAGGGGACACTGTAAAATGTCGAGCAAATAAAATGTATTTCACAGTGGACAAAAATTTAAAAAAATATCTTGCAGTTTTTTTTCTTCAGATTTTCAAAATAATGAACAACCCAACACGGCAACACGTGAAATAAAAGCGTCGAAAAGTCTGCATTTGTAAGCTGTGTATTTAATATCAATTCTCTGTAAATACCTACCATATTATATAGAGTGTTGGGCACGTATGGTCACAGATTTCCTCGAAACTTTGTACACTTATATAATTCTATGACTTATGAACAAAATTGACCTCTAAACTTGTCCCGCTGGCTTGGTTGCCATGGTAACGGGTACCATGGTTTTTAGGCTAAAATGTGATGATTTAGAGCTGAAAAAACAGCAAATTCAAACGGATGGGGTTCTTTAAATGTAGTCTTTATGCATTTTTTTACCCAAGCAAGGTAAAATTAAATATTCTGTCATATTGAGGTTAAAAGTTTTTGATAAATAATAGGTCTGATAGATGTGCAGGGTCGAGGCACACAGGGGTCTTTGGCCATTTTGAGGATAACTCATTTTTGGCCGATTTTAAGGACCTGTATCCTCCATATGCAACAATGCTGGTTAATTTCAAGATTACAGTCAATAAGTACTAGGTCTGAATAAACAATTTACGGAAAAAAATTGATGGGGCTATTGTTGCTAAGGTGGTTACTATGGCGGTAAAAATGGGAAATTTTCACTTTTTGAAGTGCTGTTTTGGCAGATTTGACATTAATTAAATTCCTTAAATAAAGTGAAATGCTTAATTTGATTCCTTCATACACTCTTAATAATAATTGCTATTCAAAACAAATACAAACTTTTTGATTGCTAGGTTGGTTGCTATGGTAGCATAAAGGACAATTTTCAATCATTTCTGTTTCTTTTTTCAGACGTTTGCCCTTCATTTTTGCACTTTTTAAAGGTTAAATGAAGGATAAACCACGGTTAATGTCATCTTGCTTATAACTCATCAAAATATGATACATTCAGGTTGCAAGAATGGATGGTTGCTATGGCTGCTAAAAATGTCTAAATGTATCATTGTTCTAAATGCTTTTTTTGTCAGATATAAAATTAATTCAATTTCCTTAAAAATAGAATTATGGTTAATTAAAATCACCATACATAGAACAAAACATTTTCCTTTTTTGTTTTTGTTTTTGGGTGTTATAGTACTAAAGCAGTTTGTTGTAAAATGCAATTTTCAAAACCCTTTACCAGATTTTTTTTAGATAAATAAGGCAAGAGTTACCTGTCCGCTTATGTTCAAGAGCATTAACAGCAATGATCTTTTCATGAAGATTGTAATATGCATTTTGTTAATAGCAGAATCATAGAGATTAGTGATGTAAGGTGTAATTATTGAGTCATATTGATAACATAGAATAGACTTACATCTTACCTCCCAGGAGCATCAAAGCTATTACAATACCCCCTTAACTTGCAATTATTTAATGTCTCTTGGATCCTTGTCGGACCATGTTTCATTTCATTAGAAGACTTGTGTCATTTACAATTTTATTCTTTTTCATATGAGATATTATTTGAAATCACAACAAAAGTATATTTTGAAATAGCAGACCAGCCTTTTCAGAGATCTACAAGCATTAAGAGGTTACAACATTGCCCCTTGCCTGAAAAAAATTCCCGTCATTTACACAAAGCAAGATGTGATGTATTCAGGTGTGCTTGTAGACTGAAAACAACATCACCAGAGGAGTGTGACTTCAATTGGCCATAACTTGACTAGAACATGACGTTTTAGCTTGCACACGCCCAATCAGAAGTAGATACTCTAACGTGTTTTATCATAAATGCCTAAGAAATAAGTAGTCATTTACAAAATCTGATTTTGTGATAAATTGACATCACGGTTCAACATGTGGGCAATAAAGAGAGAAAAGGGAGAGCGCATGCCGGAACAGAATTGGTTTGTATTTCCAGTTGGCCGACATATTATATGAAGGAGCTCAAATGCTTGACTTGTGTATATATCTCAAATGTTTTCTCTTTTCGAACTATTGCAGGGATCTTTATTAAGCGAAAGTCTCCAGCAGCTTGTTATGCGATTTTATCCTAACACATCCCTGTACATTGTTTTGATGGGGTAATAGCTTTTTTATGCCCCGCCCACGAATGTGGAAGGGGCATATAGTGTTACCTTTGTCCGTCTGTCCGTCCGTACGTCCGGTTAAGTTTTGCGTTTAAGTCCCTTTCTCAGAAACTAAGGTATAGAAAAATGATAGTAGACCAGTAGGTAGATCTTGGAAAGTACTACAAAGTTCACTAAGCAGTTTGACACTTTGACCTATATTTCATGGTTGAGTTACTCTGGTTAAGTTTTGCGTTAAAGTCCATTTCTCAACAACTACACATTATAGGATAATGATTTTACATCAAATTAATTGCCTTGATGAGTACTACCCAAATCATTGACAGTTAAGTGGCTTTGACCTACAGTTTACGCGTCAGTGACTTTGGATAAGTTTTGTGTAAAAGTTCATTTCTCAACAACTACACATTATAGGACAATGATCTTTCATCAAATTAATTGCCTTGATGAGTACTACCCAAATCATTGACAATTAGGTGGCTTTGACCTACATTTTATGCTTCAGTGACTTTGGATAAGTTTTGTGTTTAAGTCTTTTTCTCAACTTCTATGTATTGTAGTATCGCGATATTTCACTGTAACATTCAGCTAAAGGAGATCTGCCCATTTCACCAACAATTGGGTGACCATGACCTACATTTTATGTTTCAATGACTTTGGTTAAATTTTGGATTTCATCACAATTCAGTGACAGGGAACTCATTTTATGAATGATTGATTTGAGTTAATCTGTTGGGATAAATTTATTATGAATGATTGACTTGAGTTAATCTGTTGGGATAAATTTATTGGCGGGGCATCCGTGTCTTACAGACACATTCTCTAGTTTTTTGTTACAGGGTGAGTCGTCTTTACCCAAATTTTAGCTCACCCTGGTGTTAGCGTCGACATTGTCTGTAAAATCTTTAACCTTAATTCTGGGATGGAGATCTAAAGGGCTAGGGTGTTGATTTTTGTTATGTGGCTTCCCTGCTATGTGAGCTTTGTTGGTGTACCTAATTAGTAGACATTTTGACTTTGACATTACCCAGAAGGAAATTAAAAAAAAACAACTTTAACCTTGCTTCTAGAAACTGGTCTGTAAAGTGATATGGTGGTTATTTTTTGTATGTGACTTGCGTTTAATCAGGGCTTTCTAGGGGTACCATATTTGTAGATCATTTTAGTTGATCATACACTGAGGGTTGATTTTTTTTTAAATACACCGAGTGCAATACACAGAATGAAGCCTCATAATTTTTAAGGTGAAAAAATTTGATAAAGACAGAAAATTTATATCAAATGCAAGGTAAAGTTTTCATGTCAAAATTTTCATCTAAAATCTGATGAAATATAAAAAAAATGTCAGTTTTGTTCCCATTTGTACCCCTGGGAAACGCTAAGAGCTACACCATCTATTGACACCTTGCAGAATGCGTATCCCAAGATGAATCAAAAGTAAGAAACCCCGTCAATATCCAATGAAGAATAAAAAAAGACATTTTGCACATTCATAATTGGCCACGTTTTGACTTAAAACTGCATGAAAATTGGACAAGAGATAAAAAGAAAATGAGATTTCCTCCTTATGGTTCCACTTTCTGGAGAACTGAGTGTGACGTAAAATCCATTAACATATAAACTACATGCAAAATGAAAGAAATCCTGTCAGAAGTTTAGAAATAACAAGTATTCTACATGCAGGTTAATATATGAAATCACTAAATTTGGCGAATAGAACGCTTTTAAACGAATGGGTGGTACCAAAATACCTCAAACTAATTGAATTGAATGGTGTCATATTTTTCAATAAACCTATTAAAATAAATGATTGAAGTCAAATAAGTGAACTTAACAATTTCGGAAAGTTAAGAAATTGCCACAAATCACAAAAATGCCAAAACATAGAAGCAGCCACTGCAAGCTAAGCTCGCCTCGTTTCAAAGCATTGTCACATTTTAAGCATATCAGTACACAGGAATGGACAATAATCATTCTTTTTAACAGATTCATTAAGGCGTACAATGTAGGTTAAAGACTGTCATCCCAAAATGCATGACACATACCAATATGGTTGTATGGGGACATTTCAGTAACCGGGAATGGACTTAAATCATTCTACCTAACCAAGTCGCTCATCTGTAAAATGTATGTCACAGACAGCATCCGAAACATGAATTGTTGCCATCCAAAAATGCATCATGCATACCAATATGTTTGATGTTGGACATGTCAGTAAAAGAGAATGGATTTTAACCATTCTTCCTAACCGGACACCAATGCCGACGCTAGGTATCAGATAAGCCCCTCACTTCGTGAAGTGAGCTACATAAATTAGGCAGGGGTTCCCCTAATAATCTAGGTAATACATTTTGCTGAAATTGTAAAAGAAAATTTAGCATAGAATAGTTTTTTTTCTAAAATTTTAGTTTTTATGCTTGGCTTCAATGACAGCTGAGAGCTCAACTATCCGTTGCAACCCTTATAAAACCAGCATTCAAAAAAAAATAAATGAATAAAAAACAAAATCTGGCAGGGATTTCCCTCATAGCCTAGGAAATTAATTGGACAAGGGTTATAATTTAGTTTATACATATTTCTGAATCTTAGAAAATATGCAGCAGAATACCCCTTTATAACCCATTTCAGACCAACATTTCAAGAAAAAATTTGGACAGAGGTTTGCCTTTTAATCTAGGTGATAAATATTGCTTGAATCATTTGGAAAGAACTGCTTTCGCTGAATTTGATTATAATCCCCAAAATAATTGGTCTTTGAGAATTTCAGGAAATTAAACAAAATTAAAAAACATATTTTCTTTATTCTAAGACTTCACTTTGACCGTTCTGAAAGACTATTTCCCAAAGACTATTTGGAAATATGGAATAATTCTTCACATTAACTTTATTACTTCTCTTTTTAACATTATTTTTTTTCACTATATCTGATTTTTTAAGTTTAAGACATCCCCAAAAAGTGTTTTGATGTATGCAATTATCACTTCTTGATTTATAGTAAAAGCTTATGCAATAAAAGGATTATTTCTGTATGATTTATTAAACATTTTTGCAACTATTTTTTGTTTTTGAATAATCAAAAGATGGGCTTTTCAACTTTATATCCTGCTTCTAATTTCAAACACGGTAAATGTTTATTTTTCCAAACAGTTTAGTCTGATATGCTGTGTGTCTTAGGAATCTTAGAACAACGGTGAATATGTAAGGCCCCATAACTCCGAAAAAAATTGCCAAATCATATAATTGCCATGCTATACAATTTAATACATACGGTGACAAATGATCATGTAAAATTTCAACCGATTAGCGGTTTCTGAGAAATTGCACCAACAAGATATGCAACTGCGTAATGTTGAAATATTAAAAATCCCGTAACTCCTACAAAATTTGACGAATCAAAATGGCGATGCAATATGATCTAGTACATAAAGTAACTGAAAGTCCTTTAGAATAAGAAAATCTGAGTAGTCGTTTCTGGATTCTTTCTTAGAAGTTGTGTCTACAAAAAAGTGTGACATATGGATGGGCGGATGGACACACTGATGCAGACCATTACTAGGTTCCAAGGTCGCAGTAAAAAAGAATAAGGAAAAGTGAAAAAATGCCGTTTTAATTTCTATGGAAACTATCTGAGCAACCAAACTGAGTTGATATCTGTGTTAAACAGTAATTATTTTTCAGGGTTTACTGCAATCACGTGATTCATTTGACTTAAGCTTCAATTTGAAGCAAATTATCATACATAAATCTTCCAAAAACATTAAAAAAGTAACAAACCAATCATAGCCTGACAAATTATGTAAGTGTCAAAAATAAATGTAAAAAAAATCCTCTCGTTATCCTTGACAGTATATCTGTTTTGTTTATTGATTTTTTATGTTTGGTTAGTGCCTTGCTTGTATCCATTTTTTTGTATATATATGTCGGCTTCACCTCTTGTGAAGTCACAGACTTGTGCCCAGGTTTAAATAAATGTTAATTTTCTTGTCTAGAAACAAAAATCATTTACCATTGTTGACATTATCATTATTTGCGTAAATGGTATTTATGATGTGAAGTTCTTTATTTTGATCATCTTACTTTAAGAATTTTTGAAATGAAAACATAAGGGTGAACATGTCATTTTCGTTGCCATGGCAACCACCTTACCACTAGCAACCAGAATCAAGTCATTGATATCTCTGACGGAATGTTATATTCGGGGTTGTAATTAAATAAAAAAAAATCAATAACTTAGTGTACGGGAATTTTTTTTATTATTTATCTGAAAAAAAAAATGCATTCACAAAAAAAATTAAAACTTAACACTTTGTTTGCTACCATAGCAACCATAATAGCACCCCAAGGTATAGTTTGTAATTGTTATGATTATTCATAATGAGCAAGAGAAACTGACGATGTCAAATCCTTAATTTTACTTATTTCAAGAGAAACTTTGAAATCTAAATGTATGAAAAAAGAAACGATAAAGGTAAATATTTGCCGTTTTTGTTACCATAGCAACCAACCTAGCCACCAGAGTCAAACACTTTGTATTTGTTTTGAATAGCAATTATTATTAAGAGTGTATGAAGGAATCAAATTAAGCATTTAACTTTATTTAAGGAATTTTATTAATGTCAAATCTGCCAAAACAGCACTTCAAAAAGCGAAAATTTCCTATTTTTACCACCATAGTTACCACCTTAGCAACAATAGCCCCATCAATTTTTTTCCGTAAATTGTCTATTCAGACCTAGTACTTATTGACTGTAATCTTGAAATTACCCAGCATTGTTGCATATGGAGGATACAGGTCCTTAAAATCGGCCAAAAATGAGCTATCCTCAAAATGGCCAAAGACCCCTGTGTGCCTCAACCCTGCACATCTATCAGACCTATTATTTATCAAAAACTTTTAACCTCAATATGACAGAATATTTAATTTTACCTTGCTTGGGTAAAAAAATGCATAAAGACTACATTTAAAGAACCCCATCCGTTTGAATTTTGCTGTTTTTTCAGCTCTTAATCATCACATTTTAGCCTAAAAACCATGGTACCAGTTACCATGGCAACCAAACCAGCGGGACAAGTTTAGGGGGCATTTTTGTTCATAAGTCATAGACTTATATAAGTGTGCAAAGTTTCGAGGAAATCTTTGACCATGAGTGCCAAGTAAGGTTGATGGTTACAGAGAATTGGTGTTAATTTTTTAAAAATGGCCGCCAAATTGCGTAAACATCAACTTTGTCCGATTCTAACTAGATTTTGCGAATAAGGGAGAATAATCGAATTGAATTCTGGAATGACATTGGCTAGTGCATGCAACTGCAAATGCAGTTTTATTTATTTTATTATAGAATATCTTAAGATGTTGTTTAATATTCGGATATTGGGGAAAATATCAGAATACTTTAATTTATTCAATTTTTTTCAATGTAATTCAAACCAGACGATTTGGCAAACAAAGCAATAAGCTCATTAGTTTGGTCAGCTCTGCAACGTTTTTCGTATGATAACCTATACACCGTATAAGTGGTCATTTTGGCGGGCTGCAAATTTCGCAATTTATTTATATTTTCGCGAGAATCAAATTTTCGAGATTGCTTGTCATTTACTGTATAAAGTCTGAAATATTTCACGGTATGCAATTTTCACGACGACAAAATGGTTGCGAACAAAGCGAAAATTAAGTCCACGCCAAAAATGACTACTTATACGGTATACTAATATTATACTGGATGTTCGAATGATACCGGATAATTTTAGCCTAAAAAATAATTTAATTTTTGGGGGAGCCCTTGGGTGGCCTTAGTTTTTTGCTGGAATCAAATCTTGGGTTACATTTCAAAGATTGAAGTAATTGAATATTTTACATTCATTCCTTTTTAAACAATTACGTCCACTTGATCATGAGTTGGGCTAATTTATGAAAAATTTAGTCTATCAAATATAACCATGCTATTGAATATACTATGTTGTAGTTTCATTAGAATAATGATGTCATTAAATGGACGCGCACTTTACCGCTTTGCTTCAATCTTGGTTTTCCTGTCTTAAATTGCATTCAATCTGCATTAAGGTGTCTCAATGGTATTATTCCGCCATTTTGGTCTAATAATTGTTCATTTAGGTTTCATTCATTAAGAAATTTAACAAAATAGTTATTTAAAATGATAAAGAAAGTTCAAATGTATTTAAAATTTATATTCATAATCATTTTTATAACATCTTGAGTTAAAACACATGAACTTTAAATCTGTTGCTTGATTTACAGAACACAGAAATTATTCAAGGGAGATAATTTGATAAAATATTTTAACAAAGATATCACTAGAGAAATTAACATTTTGCAATTTTTCTCTCTTATTTCAACGGTGACCCATATTTTTTATTTTTTATATGTAAACTACGTAATGATAATTTAACACATGCAAAGTATGAATAAATTCTATAATAGTTTTTTCAAAATATCTTCTCATATGATCATTTTCCCTATCATTTCTATGTAAAATCCTGAAATTTTCAATTTCAGATTTTCCGCTTAAATGCACGGTGACCCCCAAATTTTATTTTACATTTTGAACAATAATGCAATTATGTTACTACACAGAAAATTTCACAAAATTCTATAATAGGTAATTAATACCCTGCAGACACCTTAAATTGAATTAAGCAATTTGTAGTTTTCTTTGAATGTGTAACCCAAATTGCCATCCAACGCTTACCTGGAACATAAGTGTTTTGAAGTATGCTAAAGTTTCAAATTTTACATCGGCTGTTCATTAGATGAGTAATTCTAGAAAAATAAGTTTGATATTGAGAGGACTACGTTGCACATTTCTTCTTTAGTTTCAGGTTGATGACATTTCACCTCATCGCGTTTTGGAAATTGATGAGATGTCATTGGTTAACAAATTATGTGAAGAAAGGTTAAAAAGGTAAAACAGTGCATTCTGCAAAATTCAACCCTTTTGTTACTAGTTTTATATTTAAGACGAAGCTAACCGACCAAGAGTTAAAAAATAACCATTCTCATTTTTGTTTAAATTCATGCACATCCCTTCAGAATCTTGGAGGTGCTATATATCAACAGCAAGATGGCTTACCAATTGGCACTAATTGTGCATCTCTACTCGCAGACTCTTATTTATAATCTAACGAGACTGGGTTTCTTCAGAGAATCGAGAAAGATCAAAACATAAAAGATGCTAAACCATTCAATCTCACTTATAAATATATTGATGAGGTTTTTATATAAATAATATATCTTTTGCTAAATGGATCCATTAATTTATCCGCCAGAACTAGAAATTAAGGAAACGACAGTAATCACCGGTGAGATCACTGACAAAATATGGAAAAGAGTTGTCGAGACCAGAAGTCCATACGACTAAAAGACAAATCAGGTGGAAACTATTGGAAAAATATTCGAATGCAATAGTCCGGACTTGGTACGGTCATTTCAAAAGAATAGTGGGTTAACCGGTATCATGGCATGCAAAACCTCCGCTTCCATGGTTGTAGTGTCCGGTAGCAAATCAACAGCAATTGCTATTGAAAGGTCGTAGACAATAAAAAGAAACGGTCATTGTAATTACGGGCCACAATCAACAAAGGTACAAATGAAAGACAAACAAAAACAACCTTAAGGATGGTCACTCCTCAGGTTTTTGAAACTGTCTCTGACTTTCGGAATTCACTTGTTTTATACATTATTACGCATTAGAAATTTGTGCACACTGACCCCCAATTTTCTTTTCAAAAGGTGATAGTGTACATCTTCAATAGACTTCTGAAAAAGTTTTATGAAATTCTTGATATGCCTTCATCGCATTTCAAAGGTTGATTACTTTAATGCAAAATGAATGAAAATTCTAGAGAAGTTCGGTTTCCCGCCAAAATTTCAGGCGTTTTAATCTCAAAAACGGCCACACTGACCAATGAATATTTTTGGCGTAAAATAATTAATGATCCATACTCTAATAAATAGAAATAATTATTTAAATCCTTGATAAAATAAACTTGAGGAGTGACCATTTGATGGGTACCAACAACTCTCCTTTATCTATCCCTTACCCTATGGTTTACGAAAACGAGATATATAACTGTACATCCGCATAAATAGTTATAAAAACATAACATAAATTTGTAAGCCCTTAAGGGAGTACGAGTTTCAGAAATTTTGTAATTAGAATTAAAATTCTGACCTTTTGTTTTGAAGACACTGTTAATGGAACAACTTGAGCAAAAAAATTGAAAATCCATGTAGGAATTTTAGAGAAAATAAGACGTCAAAATTTTGGCGGGAAACAGTTCTCTCTAGAGTATTCCTTTAATTTGCATTAGATGTTTATAGGCCTTTAAATATATTAAAATATAATTGGAAGTTAGATATATTTTATACACTGTCTATTTTATACATTTTAAAATTGCCTATGACTATAAAAATGTGATCCATGTGCAAAACAATTTAACACTGTTTAAATGGATAAAACCCGAGAATATCGAATGTTTCTGAAATCTGACGCTCCAAATCCTTAAGTGTCGTGTTATTTCATTGTAAATTCTTGCCGCTGGCCAACAACAGAATGATTTTAAATAAGCTTGACTTCCTAGACATTATAATAACTCATAGATATACTTCTATGATTTACAGGATACCTGTGCAATATGTTATAGGCCAATGGAAGTTCCATGACTTATTACTGAAGATGAGACAGCCAGTTTTCATACCAAGAGTATGGACGGAGGTATCAATTGTTTTCTACGTTTTTAATTTGCTTTTTGTTTTTCTTTACTTGTGTAAAAAGTATAAAATAAGAAGATATGACAAAATGCAAAATGTACTGATATTATTTTTAAATCTAGAAGTACATTAGCAAAAAAATAATAGAAATAGTTTCTCCTTCAAGAAGGGGTGAGTTAAAATTATCTCTTCACTCCAGATAGTAAAATTTCGATTCTCGTGGTGCAAACTTTGCTAGCATGTTAAAATCCATATTTTACTATCGAGAGTGAAGATACCAGTTAATTTATGACTCGTGACATAGCTGAAGGAGAACGTTACTGCAATGAAATGTCTGTAGAGCACAAAAATGTAAAAAAAAGCGGGAAAACTCTTGCGGAAATTTAATCAACGCCCTTTGGTTAAAAGTCGCGTGCACGTAAACTAACTGCCGAATAAAGGAGAAACATGTTTACGGCTTAAATCAAAGATTATGTGACAGTATGTTGTTTAACAATAACTTTACCATAGATTGACTCACTGAAATACATCGGCAGACATAACAAAGCAAGAACAAGCAAAGGGGGAATTCTAAAATCATAAATCCAAAATCACGGCAATTCACATCCAATACGAGTTGAGAAAGTATGACAAAGACAAAAATGAACAAGAACGCCAAACAACTGAAGCAATAGCAACGTGAACCCCTATAAAACTGAGGTATCATCAGGTGCTCCGGAAAGGTAAGCATGATCTGCCCCACGCGTGACACCCTTCACACTGCCAGTGAAAAGTCCGGTTTTGTCACAGTCGGTGTTAGTCCGGTAATAAACTCTGGATCTACCCAAAGATATCTGGTGACAACCGTTAACCTCTGTAGTGACAATTGCATCAGTGACTGAACATACCCTTGATGTATAAGTTTTTGAGATTGACAAAATCGCTGTAAAAACTACAGGCATGGCAATAGCGAATGAATTGTAAAATGTACACGCCATATGCCAGAGATGTGAAAATATTACTGCTCAAAACGGGAAGTTCACTATTGGAAAGTCGAAATCATCACGCTTGTCGTAAAGTTTTGTTTTCAGAGAGGAGAACATTATCTATATAACAGAAACTGAAATTAAAGGATTTGGCTAGCTTATTGTCTTTTTTCTGAACTAGCCCTCGTATGAACATGGCTTCATACGAATAAAGAAACAAATCTGCTAAAAGTGGCGCACAATTAGTCAACATGGGTATCCCTATTGTCTGCTGGAAAACTTGTCAAAATCTTCAAATATGTTATCAATCAAGAAATCCAGCATTGCGATGACATCCTCCTATGTATACTTTTGTGTGAATCAGTGTGATGTTTAACAAAATAGGCCCCATCTTTACCTATCACTAAATATGACTATCTTCTTTCACCCTTTTTAGTACAGATTGATGTATTAAATCCCGAAGTACTGAATTTAGCTTATCGTGTGGAAGAGTAGTATGGAGAGTAGAAAAATCAAATGTTTTGACACGGTTGCAGGGGTTGAGTTCAATTTAAGATAGACATTCGAATAAGTCTCTTGAGTTTTTGAGAATCTACATCCAATTCACTCCACTTGTTGAGTATACTTTATCACTATATATCTTGAGGCCATCTTCGACTGCAGTTAGTAATGAAGTGAGGAGCAAAGAAACTGGTTTTGTTTTGCATTTGGCAGACCACGGTCCTTCTAATGGGAACAAAATATGGATGCCGTGGAGGACTACGCCAGAAAATGGATTAAGCGTGAACAAGATGAAGACCTTGATTCCCTTCCGGAGTGAATTAAGGCTGTGAGGTCAATGAATCTTAAACGACTCAATATAGTCAACTATTCTTAAACGAATCAATATGCTACGAGGTTCAATGAGAACTAAAGCGTCATCAATCTGATGTGGCCAGTTACTTGTCCTCTATTCATGAAAAATATGTCGTCGTTCCTGCCGATAAGGCCCCAAATAATATCATTTTTATTTGCAAAAATCATTACATAATTTTGTTTAAAGAAAGATCTAGGCATTGATAATTTCAAAGGCAATCCAACGTACGCAGCTACTATTCTGTCAAAAGAGGAGATATTACAAAATCATAAATCTGTTTTGATTTCGTTCGGGATTTCCACCAGAGATGAAGACACATACCTCCCCTCTTTGTACTGGGTACAAAAAATTACATAAATGCCCATGCAAAAAAAGAGCGTTACATCACTGGATCTGCCAAATGTTTAAGACAAATGTTTAAGAGGGCCCTAAACAATACTATGATACTGGCTTTTCAAGAAGCGGTGTAAATGAAATGTAGATTTTGAAAAATTCCAAAGATCTTGACATCTTAAACTCTAGATTACTTTCACACTGTAACAGCATTATAACTTTCAACTTTTCCACACTCTACACTCCTATTTCTCATGAAAAACTAAAATCTCGTCTGAAAGGTTTAATTCATAGACGTTTCTGACGTGGGAACGGTGAACGAAGATATAGGTACATTGTTGTAGGTAGAGAACAAGCCTACTTTGTGAAATATGTTTCCGAATCGTAGAAAAAATATACAGAGGAACAAGTGATTAAAACGTTAATGTTTCTGATCGTCAATATATTTGTCCAGTTTGAAGGACTTGTTTTTCAACGGACTATCGAAATTTCTATGGGTACAAACTGTGCACCTCTCATAGCCGATCTGTTTCTCCGCTTCATCGAAGGAGTTCTTCAAAATAAAGATAAAAAGCTGGCACAATCCTTCAATTTTAGCTTCCGTTATAAAGATGATATTTTGTCACTAAACATCCCTTTCTTTGGTGATTTTCTTCGCCTGATCCATACAAAAGAGCTTGAAATCAAGGATACTACAGACATTTACACATAGGTTTCATCCCTTGACGTTCATCTTGAAATTGACAACAGGGGTAGTAGACTTCAAACTAAGCGGTACGACAAATGCGATGACTTCACTTTTCCCAACAGCGCTGGCATATGAAGTTTACATCTTCCAGATCATCCGCTGTTCGAGAGCCTGTGTTCGATACAGTGATTTTCTTGATAGAGCCCAGTTGCTCAAAAATAGGCTGCTTCAACAAGGATATGCTACCCAAAACTTGAAGTCATCCCTCCAGACGTTTTACGGCCGACATCACCATCTTGTGGATCGCTATGGGATATCTGTTTCCCCAATGACAACAGATCTTTCCCTTAAAAGCTGTTTCCTCTCACGGATTTGACTTTACTACCGGATTTGACATGCTTAACACGGCGGGTGTCTTATAAGAAGCAAGAGATGCTTAGTCTTCCGTTGCACTGATTTCGACTATGGTTTTTATTTGGTCCGTGTTGTTCATCTTTGTGTGTGAGTGTCTTCGTTTTTCTTTTCTGTGCCGTGCTCATGTTGTGTCTCTGTTTCTTTGGTTTTTTTGGTTTTTTTTATGTTGCCATTGTCCTTCGATTATTCGTTTTGATTTGACGGTTCGATTCTCACTTATTTTAGGTACAAAGTAGATACAAGGCAGGTTGTTCTTCCCTTCACTCAAAATGTAATTACAATTGAATTTAAAGCTTGATACGTCACCATGTTTGTTGTCCCTCTCAGATATTTCTACAAGTGCCTGGTCTTCCGTCTTCTGGTGTTTTGTTTTCCATGTCTTTGGACTTAATATGCGTATTCAATGTATACTTTGTTCCCTCAGTATTCATATGCCGTTATTTGTTTGTTTGTATGCTTCTTGGAATGTTTGATATAATTTAATGTCCTATCCGTGACCAAGTTAAAAAAGGGGTAAGGTGTGTGTGTGTGTGCATGCGTGTAATTTGAGGGCAACGTAAAATTTTATTGATAAATCAATAACCTTTTGATGCATGACAATCGGTAGTAGATATCAAATGATGAACTTATGTGACCTTGTCCTCTAGTTTATAGACCAATGATCACGTAAAATTGTTCCAAAAAGTTCAGTATTGAGTTAAGTATACCTGTGACTTTATTGTTGGAAAGTCTTAGCAATAAGAAACAAGCTCTTGCTTAATGATTGAAATGGAATTTGTAGTAGGTGATGTTTATTGCAGAAAATGTTTCGAAAAATGAAATTTGGATGATAATTGAACAATTTGCCCTCTCAACAGACGAATACAATATTTTGTTAGATAGAGTCTCCCCTTTGTAGATAACCATGTTCCTACCGTTTTGGTCTGATCAACATCCTCCGCTTAAAGGAAAATTCCCAATCGAATTACATGTAGCCGACGGACAGTAGGTTATACAAGATAAAGATTGGCAGTCCGGAGCTGATGTAATGTGACTTTCATGATACTCCAACAGGAAAAATGAACTTTCGATTGTGCAAAAAGCTTACTATCTTTTTAGTTAGACATAGTAAGTTATGCACATTAGATCCAGCTTAGTCAATTCTTTCTTGATTTAACATTGATGTTACAAAGATCTGCTTCAATAATAGGGGATAAAACTTTTAATTTGTAAAAAAAAATCAGGTCCAAAAAATATATTAAGATAAAAAGATTTTCTTTGGCATACCAGTCCCATTAAGAAATAATGCAAAAAGTGTTTAAATGATTTTGAGTTACAAAACTTTGACCGCTTATTGCCAATTAAACCCAATTAAACATAAAAGTTAAAATTGCCTTGCACCTACGTGCATTTATGAATTCATTTGGAACTTTAGAGGCGGAAAATAGATTTTTCAATTTAAAAAAGACATGTAAAGTGCGACTCATGTCAAGTCATCATTATTTATTTTTTCAATGGAAATTGACAGATCATCAAGCTTTTCGTTGGAACAACTACTATTTCTCCTAAGGGCTCTTCCATAGGTTGCATTTTTTAAGATATTGTACTTAAGGAAAAATTTCCAATAATTTTTTCCATAGAATGTGGAAAAGAAATGTTTTGAATTTTGCTCTTGTTCCCTCATTGGCCAAAATAAATTATATGACAAATATTCAAGAATGAGCATAAATTGTCTATGTGTTAGTTACGGTGTTGGTGGGGCAATCTTCTGCAAATCTCGTTAGATTTAAGACATTATGGGCACAAAGGTTTTATCCTTAAAGTACACTTTTAACGAAAATATATAACTTTTGAACAAAAATTGTAAGCACATATTTCGACGGGAAACTTGTATTGTGAATTCACGGTGTCACACCAAGAGATTTCAACTTTATTTAAATAGCTGCAGAATCCGAATTTATAGTAACCGCAGTATAAGTAAATTTATTTGTACTGGATCAATGCCTCTCATTATTGACTGGTTTTCGAGGATATTAACCAGCCCCGTAGTAAGTACTATGGTGCTGGCCTGAAAAATGATTTTATATGAAAACAATATCAATATTTCAATTTTTTATAAATTTTCAAAAGGGAATCTCCGTCGTGCAAAGCTCTGTCCTTATATGATTCTGGCCTTCCATTTAGATCATATTGCTTATTTGTTCTCTTTCAACTTATATAGATCTTTTGATGTATGGTCTCCCAAATGTTTTGAATTTATCTGCACTGCAGAGACATAAGTCATCATAATTGCCGTATGCTGAAACTGAAGTAAGTTTACAGTAACTTCTTTTATTATTTGATTTATATTAAATTTTAGGAATTTGCAAGCCACATAGGTGATTATATAGTCAACAACGACTTAAATTCTGGCACATTCCTAGAGTTTTGCTGCGGGTCAGGGGCAATTTCCTTGTATCTTTTAAAAAGATTTAAGAAGGTAAGCCACTAGATATTTGTTGGTTATTCGTCAACAATTGATCAGTAACTAAATACTTGAGTTACTAGTATTTTTATCAATAATATGCTGTAAATGTAAACAATGAAAGGATATGGAGTAAATGCAAAAGATACTGTACAAATACACGGTAACACTAAGCAATGGAACAACGCTTTTGTTGTTGATGGTTTTTTTTCATCTTGAAGTCACCATGAGGCCTTATACAATAAATCTTATACATACCTCGTAGTAGGATCAAGACGCCCCCTATCACCGGTTTGTGCAAAATTTTGCTTTTATTGTTGTTGTTCATCTTCAAGTCACACTGAGGCCTTCAATGACAAATTTAACTCATATCTCATAGAAAGTTCAAGACGGTCCCTGGTACCTGTTTTTAGCGGAATTCATTGCTAGATATCGAGCAAAGCTACATCCATGTCTTTTTACCCGTTGATACATGGATGCGGGTACGTCAACGAACACAAACTTAACTGGCAAAGTGGTCATCTATTGCGCAATAAAAAGACTAATCGAAGGCGATAGTGATTTAAATAACCACA
>MJUU01025766.1:57261-115250 GCA_002080025.1 Modiolus philippinarum | reverse complement strand
CNATTTCAACAACTTATGTCTCATCAGTGCAGATAAAATCTAAACGTTTGGAAGACCATAAACTCAAAGATGTTTAAAAACTGATAGAGAACAAATAACCAAAGTGATCTAAATTTAAAGCCAAAATCAGCTAAGGACAGAGCTTTGCATGAGGGAGATACTCCTTAGTTTTCAATAAAATTTACAAAATTTCAGATATTGGAAGGTTTCAAAAATAATCGGCTTTCGGATCAGCACCGAAGTACTGACTACTGGGCTGGTGAATTCCCTCGGGGACTAACAGTCCACCAGCAGTGGAATCGACCCAGTGCTAACAAATAACTAAATACCGAAGTTACTGTGAATTTACTTTCTGCATCTGCGCATTTCTAATTGTCGAAATGCGCATATACAGAAACTAAATTCACAGGAACTTCGGTATTATTTGATCCTAATGCTGCTGATGAGAGTATCCTCATTAAAACACATGTACAACATACCGTTCAGCAGTATCAGTGAGAGGCCAGTATGTATGTAAAATTTTAAGGTCATGATCACTAGATCTCGGAGCTAATTTAACGGATGCAAGCAGAGTATCTTGTCAATTACGTAAAGAATGTTTAATCTATCAATGATGAAAATTTATTTTGAAATAGCGTAAATATTAGAAGTATTGTCTTTTTATTTCCCGGCACCTGAATCGGTTTTCAGGAGCTTCGGCTACAGAGCTGCCGGGCGCGTCCCCAGGTGGTGGATAGGGGAATGCCCTTTCTGTGCGGGGTAGTCAGGTCTTTATACGGAAAGCCTGACCGCGAACCATTGTAGCCAAACTGTGTGGAGAAACGCCACGCTCCATGCAGTATAAAGACCCCTTCTATATTTCTCTAAAGAGAGCAGACGCACTGGGTGTCGTATGGAAGGCTAAATTTCCTGCCCCTACCCATTTCTCCAATTTTCCAGTGACGGTCAAAAGTCGTTGCCCAGGTTGTCCCTTCCACCTTTATTTCTTTCTTCTGATACTTTCAATTTTTTGAATTGATTAACTTGTTCTCGTCCTGATATAGCTGAAATATTGCTCATTGGACGTTAAACTCTAACTAATCAATCAATCAATCTTTTTATTTCCGTTGGGTAGATTGACTGGGAGACATTTAATCAGGACAATTCAGCTGCCTGAAATACGGTAGAAAAATAAAACGTTTTATGAAGTTTAGAAAAAAAATATAGTGTTAAGTTCTTTTAGATGTTAGGTGGTATGAAATATGTTGTTTTCTCTTCCTTTGTTACTGCAAATTAATGCAGATTTTCGTGACATCTAATATTAATTAAAGGAAGTCTGAATGAGGGGGAAAACTACACATCCCTATTAATGATAAAATACATCCGAAAATCAAACAACGACAACAAAATAACGATAATAATACATTACCCAAGTAATAATATAGTTGCATACCGGAAATTTACTCCGTCTTGCAGGACCGATGACATTAACATGAGAAAAGATAAAAACGATTAAGTAAAAAGTATACAAAATGATTTTTGTCGGTGAAAACAAATAATACGACAATACATTAAATCTGTCCATGAAGACTAATGATGCTTTATCGCCCTTTTACACTGTACAAATTTGTGTTTATGTTCAATATACTTTTGTCCTGATATGTTTTGTTTTTGTTTTTTGTTTTGTTTTGACAACCTACATGTACAAATCACAAATATGAGGTAAAATCCAATAATGATTGATTGATTAAATATTGTTTAACGTCAAGTAATGACGATGCCATTGATGTTAGAGGGTTCAGTCCTCAGGGGTATTTACGTAATCTAAGAGGCCGGCAGTCCAGTATTTCGGTGTTCTAATACCAGCATTTAAATTTTAGTAATGAATACTTCTTTCAGACTATTTTTGTATTATTGTTTGCCATCTGATATTCTTATGAGAGTGGCACAGGATTATTGTCGTGTAATGTTTGCCATTTTTTATTTCACGTGCAGCCGTGTTACGTGGTCTTATCTGCCGTCTTCGTGGAAACCGAAAAAGGGCATCGTGCAAGCCGATTTCTATTTTTTTTTTTGTTCCTCGTGTTGTGATTTCTTGTACGCCCATGCAAGGTACCCTCCTGCACGACCCTCTCTAGTGCTGCTGATGAGAACATGTGTACAGCATTTCACAAAAATTCAAACTCTGAAAACACATGATGCTTTATTCAATGTATTGCATTCAGTGAAAGTCCTAGATACTGAATTCGGCATCCTGGTATAAAGTACTCCTTTCAAATTGTTTTTGGATATAGTTTTCTAGTTGTCGAAATGCGCAACTATGCAGAAACTAAATTCACAGGAACTTCGGTATCAAGTTATTTGATCCTAATGCTGCTGACGAGAGGATACTCATTGAAACAAATGTACAACATACCGGGTGACAAAATTTGTCATTGATTATAAAACAAGTTTCTCCGGATAGTCTGCAAACTGCTGCAAAGGTTTCTCCTAAGAAGATTATTGCTTTCCGTGTTAGTTATTTGTTCTCCATCAGTTTTCGGTGTTTGGTTTTCCAAATGTTTTGATTCGAACTGCAATGAAGAGACGGAAGTTGTAAGTTCATCTGAATGACTTTCATTCTCATTAGTTAGCATGAGTTTTAATTTTTTTTTTCTAAAATTGTTTTTTTTATTCAGGATTCGCTTTCTCTAATTATTGTTACAAATACATGCTTTTACTCACAATGTTTTTTTCTATGAAAAATAGCAATTAAGTCAGGAAAAGGGAAGCCTTTCCTATTCCGGACATAATATATCTAGACATTCATTGTTTTAATCCATTATCATCTAGGATTACAATCTTCTTACATGCAGATCTATAAATACAAAATAAAGATAATGTGGATTTACATCTCCAATAACGTGTAGCATGACAATCACTTTATTTTGAGATTATGACAAGCATAATCCTTTGTGATCTTAGTATTTATTAATTTATATCATCGAGGATTATACTTTTATTCTTATGGATACAGAAAAAAGAAACTCTACCAGAACAAAATTAACCTTGACACGAAACTTATACAGGTCGCCAAAAGTAGGTTAAATTACTAAACAAGGTTGTACTAGATCTGTTTATACCTTTTAATTATTGATTGCATTGTTTTGATTAATTTCACCTCAAAATTTTTTACCCTGTGTTCTATGTTTTTCAGATGTGGACATAAAAATTGACGGATAATGACGAAAACTCTTGCTGAAGATTTTTTAGACCAGAATAAAGCTGAGTGCTAAATGAGCATTTTGATAATCTCGTTGATGTTTAAGTGTTGTTTCCTTCTGTAAATGCGAGTATCATTCCTTCCTTGTCCTTTCTTGTTTATTTTAACACGGAACTAAGTAATAAATTGTATATGCAGTAATAAAATGCACAGTTACTTCGTTATTTAGTTAATTATTCGGTATTTCCAAACGTTTAGATTGTATCTGCACTGAAGAGACATAAGTTGTCGAAATGCGCATATGCAGAATCAAAATTCACAGTAACTTCGGTATTTAGTTATTTGTTACCACTGGGTCGATGCCTCTGCTGGTAGACTGTTAGTCCCCGAGGGTATTCACCAGCCCAGTAGTCAGTACTTCGGTGCTGACCCGAAAGCCGATTCTATTTGGAACCTTACAATATCTAATTTTTGTAAATTTTGTTGAAACTAAGGAGTATCTCCCTCATGCAAAGCTCTGTCCTTAGCTGATTTTGGCTTTCTATTTGGATCATATTTGGAAATTTGTTCTCTATCAGTTTTTAAACATCTTTGACTTTAAGTTCTTCCAAACGTTTAGATTTTATCTGCACTGAGAGACATAAGTTGTCGAAATGCGCATATGCAGAATCAAAATTCACAGTAACTTCGGTATTTAGTTATTTGTTACCACTGGGTCGATACCTCTCTGCTGGTGGACTGTTAGTCCCCAAGGATATTCAACAGCCCAGTAGTCAGTACTTCGGTGCTGACCCGAAAGCCGACTCTTTTTTGGAACCTTACAATATCTAATTTTTGTAAATTTTGTTGAAACTAAGGAATATCTCCCTCATGCAAAGCTCTGTCCTTAGCTGATTTTTGCTTTCTATTTAGATCATATTTGGTAATTTGTCCTCTATCAGTTTTTAAACATCTTTGACTTTATGATCTTCCAAACGTTTAGATTTTATCTGCACTGAAGAGACATAAGTTGTCGAAATGCGCATATGCAGAATCAAAATTCACAGTAACTTCGGTATTTAGTTATTTGTTACCACTGGGTCGATGCCTCTGCTGGTGGACTGTTAGTCCCCGAGGGTATTCACCAGCCCAGTAGTCAGTACTTCGGTGCTGACCCGAAAGCCGATTCTATTTGGAACCTTACAATATCTAATTTTTGTAAATTTTGTTGAAACTAAGGAGTATCTCCCTCATGCNTTTATTTGTTGTTCACATCAGTATGTTTTCATATGTTGTTACAATTCAAGTAATCTTTTATCGTTGATACTTTTATATTTAGTTCATTTTGTCTCCAGTGCCAATTTGTTTTCATATGTTGTGTCACTTCATGTTGATGTGCAGTCTTTTTTATTTGTATTTGTTGTTCATATCATTGTATTTTGCTATTTTAAGTTCATAGTTATGGATAACGTTATGTTCATATCAATGTCATTGATGTTTTGTGTCAGTTCATAATTGACGTTTTATATTTTCAATGAATTATCCATCAGTATGTTTAGGGTAACAGATCTGATAAAGGTAAGGGTTATACATAAGGGTTAGGGTTACTGTCATGTATTTAGATTAGGGTTATGACGATTGCTATATACATCAGTGGTAATGTTACTGTTATAGGGTTAGAGTTAATGTTTGAAGTGAAGGTTAGGGTTACTGTTATATACATTAAGGTTATGGTTACTGTTATATACAATAGCGTTAGGGTTATATACGTAAAAGTTAGTGTTATACATAAGGGTTAGTGCTATATACATAAGGGTAAGTGGTATATACATAAGGGTAAGTGCTATATACATAAGGGTAATTGCTATATACATAAGGGTTACTGTTATCTATAGTAGGGTTACTGTTACTGATGTATACATTAAGGTTATGGTTACTGTTATATACCAAACTGTTAGTTATATACATAAGAGTTAGTGTCATATACATTAGGGTAGGGTTATATACATAAGGGTTGCTGTTCTATATATAAGGGTTAGGGTTACTGTTATATAAATAAAGGTAAGTATAAATAAAGGCTATACATAAGGGTTAGGGTTAAATACATAAGGGTAAGTGTTATATACATAAGAGTTATATACATTAGGGTTAGGGTTATATGCATAAGGGTTATGGTTATAAACAATAAGTTTTAGTGTTATATACATTAGGGTTAGGGTTATCTACATAAGGGTTAGGGTTATACATTAGGGTTAGGGTTATATACATAAGGGTTACTGGTTAAGGTTACTTTTGTTAGGGTAAAACTATTGGGGATGATACCATTATAAACGTTAGTGTTTGTTTGAAAGCTTTAGGTTAGGTTATCATTAATTAATAAATAAAATGATTTTCAAGTGTGAGATCAATATTATTTAAATCTTTTAGGTTAGAATTACATATATATTAATGATTAGTGATAAGTTATGGTTCAGATTAGGGTTTTTATTAGGTTAAGTTGGGGTAAGGTAGTTCAGGTTGAGAAAAATAAATCATAAAGTTGTTGGGATATCTAATAATTAGCCAAAATAGAAATAAAATAATAAATAAATAATAAAATAATCATGAAAAATCAAAAGAATAAACAATTACTTAAAAATTAAATAAAAAATAATAAATAAATAAATATAATAATAAAAGTAATAATAAATACAAAAAATATAATAAATATTAGTAAGAATAATAAATAAAATAATAATAAAAGAAAAAAAAATATAATAATTATATATAACAATGAAAAATAATAAATAAATATTGTAAAAATTGTTAAAAATAATAATAATAATAATAATGATAATAAATAAATAAATAAATAAGAATATGAATGAATTAAATAAAGAAAATGAAAATAAATAATTAATAATATAATAATTTAATAATAGAATAATAATATAATAATCTAATAATAGAATAATAATTCAAATAATAAAATAGCATAATAAATAAGTTGAAAATAAATTATAGATAAAATAAATAATAAATAATTAATTGAAAATATAAATACATTAAATAATAAATAAGTAAATAAAATGAATTAATAACAATATTGTAATAAATAATATAATAAATAGATAAATAATAATTAAAAAAATTATAGATAAAATAAATATAATAAATAAATAAAAAAAATAATGAAATGAATTAATAATGAATAATTAAAAAAAAATACAAAATGTATAACGAAAAAGAATAAACTATAAAATAATAAATGATAAATAAATAAAAATAAAAGTTGTCATAGCAACTTAGGTTAGAGTTGGATCAAAGGGAGATAACACGAGAATATTAAAATAATATTCGAAAATAAATAATGAATGAATATAGAGTTGTCATAGCAACTTAGGTTAGGGTTAGAGGTTGGATAAAGGAAGAATAGCATTGAATAAAAGCACAAGTAACTATTAAAAAGGGTAAGGAAAAAGATAACAAAAAAGATAGTTAGAGTTAGTCATGAACAAAAGACAACAAAATCAGGAAAAAGTGTGTATAAGGAACACAACATAATGCATACAAACACTAAATGACTAGAGTTAGGGTTAGAGCTAAGGGTTAGGGTTATATACATTATGGTAAAGGTTGGGTTGGTTAGGGTAAACCATGGTATATCTGAACATATACAACATTACATAACAAAAAGAGGATAAGTGTAAGGTGAAAGGTTAGGGTTAGCATGAAATCAAAGATAAGACCAATAAAAGAACCTTGAATGGAGATAGAGCGAGACTAATAAACGAACCTTGAATGGAGGTAGGGCGAGACTAATGAAAGAACCTTGAATGGAGGTAGGGCGAGACTAATAAAAGAACCTTGCACGGAGGTAGGGCGAGACTAATAAAAGAACCTTGAATTGAGGTAGGGCGAGACCAATAGTTGCTAATGACAGGGCATGACCAATGGCAATACACAAGTGAGACCAAAGCTTAAGGCAAGACATAGGTGTTGAGAGACCAAAGGTCAGCCACATACTAAATATGGTAGACACTTCTCGGTTCCGGAACGGAAACGATCTCCGGACCCGGAATTTGAAGGGAAAAATCGCAGACCTTTAACATTGGGCCTATGGATCTGAACGTATGCTATATACTACTGGTTATTAAGTTTCATCCGTGTATAATAAATTGTTTTAGATCTTTTATTCGCTGAGAAAAAGTACTTAGGTTTCAACAAACATTATAAAAGTAATTTACAAGACTGAAATACTGGCTTCATTTCTGAAAATATATGCATGCCGAAAAAAATACTTGTATGACCCTACCGTTCGCATATGAACAAAATACCCGAATGGCATGGAACAACTCCTGCCGAATCTGAACTTAATGTAGCCGTTAGGTTTTGTAGCAGGTATTGTTTTGAGCTTCAGCTTAATAGTAACCCCCCTCCCCGCTCTCTTTCGGGAAATTTGGAGGGTATGATTGTTTGAAAGCTTATGACATACGCTGCAAATCCCACACGCCGATTTGGAACTGTTTATATATACGAGAAAATTATTGGGGGTATGAAAAGATGTAAAATTCTGACGTATTGAAAAAGTATCACAAATGCAATATCAATACTATACGTTACCTTTTTAATAGTCTAGAATTCAATATTGGATAGCATCTTTGTGCATGTGAAAGTGGAAGGACGTTGCAAAAGGCGAGCCAGTTATAATCATTATGGTTGTGATATCACATTCTCTGATTGCATAAATAAAGTGATATGCCGGCTTAAACCAAAAGTAAAAACAGTTTAGAAAGTTAATGTAACTTCGAAAATTGTATGCGGAATTGTCATCAATTTTTACTTTTAGCCTACCGCCTGTATTTCATGTCACATCCGTTGATTGCAGTGGTACATTCTGTATACATATGCATAACGCGAGAAATAAGGAAAACGTTTTAGGTGATCCGTGTAAAGAGTAGTGGCAAATCCCGGGGGGGAAGAGTTTCTATCCAGAATCTATTGAAATTTGGCTAATAGTGACAATATCAACATGGTATTGATTAAAACACAATAAGTTGGATATGAAAATTCAAAAGGATGTAATAACAAATGAAAAAGAAAGAAAGTGACAAAATTGTCTCGTATCTCTGTACATGTGATTCCTAAGGACGAAAGACAGAAACATGTATAAACCCAAACGGGTCCACAAAAACAAAAAAAATAAAAATAAAGCAAAACAAAACAACAACAAAAATAAACAAAAACAAAGACAAAAAAAAAACAAAAAAAAAACCAAAAACAAAATAAACAAATAAAAATAAAAATAATAAATAAATAAAAACAAAGACAAAACAAAAACCCAGCAAATCTCAAAGAAATAATCGTACTTCTCCATATGAAGTTTTCATTCCATTAATTTATTCCATTGGATGTTTTGCTCAAGGGAATTTTAAAGGTATTATTAAAAGTTCTAACGAAGAATACGCGATTGTTCCTTTGAGAATAAACATTTCCCGTGAGAATTATAAAAGCTGCTATGAAATTACAATTCCTACCAAATTATGAAAGTCCGACACCCAGTTGTAGCAGTATATATTCCGAATCCATTTCATGAATTTCCTATTTTGTTTATAGGGTAGCTTATTAACTGCGCAATATTATGGGAAATTAAACAATACAGATTTTGCAAATTTCTCCTCCGACATTTGCTTTATGTAGATATGCTCGAACATTTTGACATGAAATAAATGATAAGAGATCAAACGTAGAACTGATAAATGAAGATCACAGAAGGGGAAACATTCGTCAAATTTAAAATGAACTGCCGAGTTATACTAGGTTCAAGTAAAATGTTACGTTAATACCCTTTTGTTACCTCTGAGAAATATTCATAGCCGTCACAACATAACAGGCAAATCGAGTGCACCGTACAATACTCGATTGTTCTCCAGATGTTAGTGTAAAAAATTCTTAGAGAAACTTATAAATATATCTAAATAATTAGAAAAAAATGTCAAGCTATTAATTATCTTAAGCACATAACAATAAAACAGAATATTGTGGTTGACTAAGTAAGCCCAAAATACTTATTACTTATTTTAACAAAATAGGCGAATTGATAGATCCCTCATCGTATGATATGTGTGTTTCCCATGATAAGTTGCTACGTTCGTATGATTCGTCAGTTATCCGGCTAATAAACAGTAAATTTTGTTGTGCTGTACATTTTGTTCAATAAGATACCTTTCATCAGCGGCATTTGAATTAACTTATATGGAAAGCCATAACCCAAAAACGCCAGAAAAAGAATGTGATTGTGCTCTGGCTTTTAGAAGGAATTATACAGATGTCCGATCGTACAAAAAAAAAGAAAAAAAAAAAAAACACACTTGTAGTTTTTTGGGGGGAATGGCTGTGGCATAACTGAGGGTATATTTTCAGTGACCTAGATCTAAAATCTGCTTTTCAATGTTTCAATGGAAACCATGTTACACATACTGCCTGCATTTGAGGATGGTATACCACACGAAGGAAATATATCGCGCGAGATAGTAGTCGAGGTTGATATTTTTTTCTGAGTGTGGTAATCTAGTCTACCATCCGAAATTAAAGGCAGCATGTGTTAAATTATACTTAACATCTTTACTGTATTACTTCTTCAAGTTATGTCAATGACTTCACTGTACAATTAGAGCTGAAGGTGTACTCGACAGAAGGGTGGTATACTCAATAGAGGGATAGCATACCGAAATACAACCATTAAGGTTAATCAATCACAGTTAAGGCAATTCCTGTGAAGTACAAATATTTTTAAATAAGTTTTGATCAATTTGGTAAACGTGTCCGAATCTGTATGATATACAGATACAACCTTGGCTCAGATGCATCTGCCATATCTTGCTCATATTGATTTTTCAAAAGTCATAAACCAAGCCAAAATAATCTTCATTTTTCTCAGGAATCTCGAAGTCATATTCCGAATATTTGATAAAGAACATATATATATATATATATATATATATATATATATATATATATGTTGTGAATGATGTTATGTAAAGAACATGCCGCATGTTTACTTCCAGTTCGAATAACTTCTGATATAAGGTACATATGCTCATATCCAACCATCCATACATTTGATTTTTAAACCAAACCTTGCTAAGCAGTCATGTTTTTGAAATTTCAAGAAGTACTAGTATTGTATTAAGTATGAAAGCGTGTTTATCGTATTATTTTTCCCACTACATTTTTAATGTATTCAATAACAAAAGGTCAAGAGTGAAAGGAAAATTGCTTTCGAATTATACCATAACTACCACTCAATACGTCTAACAAACCTTGACTAATGTAACGAATATAGTCTACATAAAATAAAGTATTTAATTCAATACATTTCATCAACCAAATTTTCCATATTCAGCCAAACGTTATTACAGAAAAGATCACAAGACTAGATTAGGGTTGTGACTCATTTTATCGATCATTTCAATGAAAGAGAAATTGTATAAATTTAGATAAATTTGAGTTTACAAACGTGATGCATAACCAAAATCGACACAGTAGGAGTGATGCTTCTTATACTCCCAAGACAGATGGATGCGCTCTATATTTTTCTACATTTTTAATCAAATGTATATGAAGATCAGATCAATAAGGTGTCATTGTTTCAAGTATTTCTTTTTGAAATCACAATTACTAGAATATGAATCTTTTTTTATCTTCGAATTGAGGAGAGAATATCCTCACGTGTGAATTTTATTTGCAGTCAGCATTTGCAACCAATGAAACACCATTGACATCTTGAATTAATTTCTGGAAAATAAAAATATGATTTATACCTAACAACAGAAGAAAAGCACCACTTACTTAATGCTGTCTAGCTCCCTGTATATATTGAGCTTTGTTGTTTCACGTATTATGTTTTATTTTGTACTTGAGGAAAAGGATTTTCATGTAAAAAAACTTGTGTGACACTGCAATAAATGACTTGTGATATATTGATAAACAAACACCGAAAGAAAAGAGACAGAAAGTGGAAAAACAAAATGCACTGCAATCGAAGGGTAAGACAAATGGATTTAAGACAGATGGATGAACGAAAATAAAACAAGGAGACGGGTTTGAGCAAGAATGTCACAAAGTTATTCCACCATTATTAACCCCAACAAAACCTGTTGTGTCGCGAGGTTTCTTAGAAGGAAAACAACATCTGCTACACGCCTGTCATCCGTCCTACTACCAATATAGGACTGGTATTAAGTCATAAGCGGCGAGTATGAGTAACGTAATAAACTCTTGATCTACTTTAAAGATTTATTTTTATGCGCAAGATTATAAGAATCTAAAACCAGGGCGAGGGTCAGACAAAAAAATCTCAGACACCCAAGGGTAAGATTTCAAGTACTCGGACGAAACTTGCTGAGTCCGAGACGCTAGAAATCACCGCCGAAACGCCATTGTTGACATCCGTGAATTACATTTTGTACTTCCCTTTGCACGACATCATAAGGCATGGAGCACGTGTCCGAGGCCGTGATTATTTCTGGGCCAATGATTTAGACATTTATGATGTGTCTAATTCAAATTGTGTCGTTCTAAGATAGTCAATATACCATTTAATACTTTTAATTACATACTTTTCGATTCATGTGGAGTAAGCTTTATATATTGCTATGATATAAAAACTGGCGGGAATATACGCGTGTAGCTTGTCTTACACCTCCTGTGAAAGACAGAAAAATCTTGCACTGCTAAATCAATGGATTCCCTTGTCCGCGGTGGGAGAAATAAACATTGTAAAAATCTGTGAAAGGAATAATCACGCGATTCCAATTAATGTCGAAAAGGATATGATATTATTGATCATTTCGATATAAAAGTTTTTGCAAATTGGATACATGTTATCTCAAAATATATTCATCAAGGGACTCAATATGAGAAGATTAGTTTAATCCCGAAGAAAAACCTAACTTTATTTATCATTACATAAGATGGCAGTATCATAAATACATTAAAATACATAAAATTGCCTTAAGGGGGTAGACCTGGAGAAGCCTAAAATTTTGCACTCGTTTAATTTTCTTAATATTTTCATTATTAAAACTACCCGTGTTCATGTCGGCTTTCAGCAATTTTCAACAATTTTTACCGTCCCGTTTTATGTCTAGTGGTCATCAAAGATACCCTGTTTCCTCATATTATTTGGTCCGTCCAAGGCTTGATTGTGGTGTATACAATTGGCTCTAATTAAATTTGTATTTGATCTAAAATTATTTCAAATGCAAAATTCTGTAGTTTAGACATGTGTGAAAGTAAGCATGAATAATGATAGTAAATTTAACCAGTTTGAACTGAAATACATGGGTGTTCTGAATAGTATCGGCTGAAATTTTTACTCTATTTTGATCACTATTAAACACTTCTTGTAAAAAATTATGTCTTTTAATTTTCACCAAAAACTGAGAATAGAAAGAAAACTAGTATATGTAAGATATATTAAATTTTTAGAAAATTCTACCGTTGCATATTTTTCTTAATTTAGAGTAAAGTGGGTAAAAATCAATAAAATTGCTGAATCTGTGCTATAAATTACTTCCTTGGAAGAAATCCGAATTTTACATATTTTCATTATCTTTGGACAGCATTGTAAAAATGTACAGTAAAAATGCACTCATTATAAATAACTGGATGTTTAGTATTTGTTTTCATGACAAAATTAATATTTATTTGCATTGTGGAAAAAAATTTACAGTTTTAAAATTTTGATAATACCTATTGTAATGATTCTATTTGTTTGGGTGATTAATAAAAAAGTGAAAAACAGAGTTATCTCCTCCTACCCCAGGTCTACCCCCTTAAATCTGGCGTATTGTTAATTTTTACCAATAGTTTTAGTCCATAATATATGATGGATTTTTGTTTATATTTCACTTTTTTTTTTATACTTTTCTTACAGCAAAAACAATCAATACAAATATTCCAAAATCTGCAAGTTTGCAAATTAAAAAAAAAATCGCTCTCTACTATGATAAAAGCAAGTTGATAGTACATAACTTTTTAGCGTTTTTTATGTAAGCAATAGTCTTTTAATTTATTCTTTATTGCTTTAAAGCTGTCGAAAATTGATAGTATTTAATTTAATATTAAGCATGTTTATCTGTTTGGCTGTATACTAATAGTATTGTACAGTTACTGTGTGTAGCTTATTATAATTTTAAACCATTGTTTTGACGTCATCTATTGTATTAACTGTGGATTCTTTTTAAAGAACCCACGGCTTACCCTCTATTGTTTTCTCCAATTCAAAGTTTAAAAACGCCCTGGGGAAATGTATGTTTACTGCATTTCACTGCGAACTGATTGTCCGATCAAGCGAACGTTTTCACCCGACCGAGGAAACGTTTTGAACCACATGCTAGGAAATTTGTTACTTGTTGGGCGAGTTTTTTTTCTAATGATCAACGCGAGGGCTAGATTATTTTTTTAACCCAGGTGCTAGTGTCGGAGATTTTCTTAGCATAGACAGGGACCAGAAATCCCAGCCCAACCCCCGAAAATCCAATGGTCCGTGCTTTACTGGGTCGTTTAAACTAACCTCAGTCATGTATATTTTACATGTTGTATGGTAATTTATATTTCCTTCAAGTACAACTAGATTCAAAATAAATATCTGATAAATACGCAGAAATGTTCTATTTAAATTCGATCTTTTCTTCACAACATCAAAAAATAATTTTATAATCTTTTATGAGTTCCCTCCAGTTATCAGTGTTAGTTCAAAATATATCTGCATCCAAATGTGGTGAAAAGCACAGTCCAGGCGCAGAACCAGGCAATTAGAAAAGAGGGGGTCCAGTTAGAAATGAAAGGAATTTGGCGAGCGAAGCGAGACGCGAAAATTTTTGGGGGTATTTTTAAACAAAACATCAGGAACTTCATAAAAAAATACATGATTGTCCAGAAAAAAGGGGGGTTCCACTCAAAATTTTGAGAAGCAACTAGATTAGAATCTATTAATTATCTTTTCATGACATTATCTTAGAGTTTTATGTATGATCTGTATTAATGACACATAAATTGCCGAAAGTAACCAAATGAAAAGAAGCGAAATGTTATGAAAACATTGACAATTACGAAGTCTTATTTTACAGTTCTTCAACTTATTTTAAAATTCACTAAATTAGAATTAAAGGTAACTGTCATTTATTTGTCAAGTCGTGACAATGTACCCTGAATATGATATTTTTAATAATTTGCTTTAATAAACTTATTTTGTTCAATTTGAAAAAAGGTCACTGGTGCTAGGGGGAAGTGCTCTTTTGATCCTCGCTTGATCTGCCACTGATTAAAATTTTTTGATGAATTCTTTTCATTTTGTTTCCATTGAAAAAGTCTTTTTATGATGGAACTTTATCAATAAGTAATATAATAGACGTTTCAAATACGTACAGCTCAGTGAATGGTCATTTTGTTACTTTTCTTCCTTTATTTCTTTTTTTTTGGGGGGGAGGGGATAAAGATTCTATATACAATTAAACATCATGTTTCTTTTTTTTTATATATTTTTTTATTTATTTCCAATAAGAAAAGTGACTCGATTAAACAAATATAACAAAAGAATATTCTCTTCTTTCCCCTGCAATTTCCTCGTGCAAGTATTACCCTGGGGTTAAAAATATTAAAATGTGTTTTGACAGAAAGATACAGATAAAACTTACGTTATTCTCTCTTTTTAGTTCTTCTTTGATGAGGTTTAGAGGTTCAACACTATTCACCGACATTTTTCTACTGAATTTAATGCCCTTTCGATTCACTTTGAAAAATACAAATACCACAATTGAAGTTTATCTGAGTATTAGATATCGGTTAAACTCAGACTTTTAGAACAACTTCATCCATATAATTCTTCTTTGATACTGAGTGAACTTTCGTTCATAAAGACATATATAGTACGAAGATAACAATGCAGTAATTAGATAGGCCATAATCCTTTTAATCTCTTGATTACATAAATGTCTCAACAATGGTTTAAGTAAGAGAAACAATGGCCAAGTGTGAATTCATGATAAACAATCCACTCGCCTCCGGCTCGTGGATTCTTTTTCATGAATTCACACTTGGCCATTGTATCTCCTTTACGTAAATCATAATACATTGATACGTATGGATGTGTTCCAAATTCAGTCATAGGTATATGAGCTACTTGTATTTTAATTACAACTTTGTGTGATAAAATTTATTTGTTCTTTATAAGAAAAATAAAATAAAATAAAAACAACATAAACATTTTAATAAAAGAAATTATATATATTTTATTTGTTTTATGAATTTAAGTAGACTTTTTCCAATCCACCTCCACTGTTTTTTTATTTTTATTTTATTTATTTACTATTTTCTCTTTTTCAAAGCTCGAGGAATTGTTTTTTTATTTTCTATGACCGGCAAGAGTATTTAATAAATAGTTTTATTTAAATATTTTTTTTTCTATTCACATTTTTCATATGTACAACCATATCTACTGTATTTGAATATTAATGCCGTTTTATATTTGACAGCCTATAACTATTTCATACTGTTAATGTGTGTCTTTGATATGTATATTTCATACAAATTAGATATTTGTTTTTACCAATAAAGCATTAAAAACATACAATACAGTAGTAGTCACTTCTTAATATATCAGTTCTGTTAGTATTGACAATGTGCACATTGGAAAACGAAACTAATGTCGAAGAAAAAAAATAAATAATAAAACCATTAAACATGGAAATACTAGAGAAACATGAATGGAGACAACCTAACGAATGATGACAAAAGAATGAAACAAATCTGATTGTGTACGTGTATAATTTCCAGAGTCGATGCTCATTTTTTACTTAATATGCAGTGCATTTCCAATGGGAAGGTGACTGGCCATGGATCCAAATAAGAATAATAAATATATTCGTGAAATAAAACTTAAAGCACGATTTGTAACATTTTAATCAAAGCTACATTTTCTGAGGTATTAAACAGGCCTGGTCGGCCTTTTTCGTCAATTTTGGCCCTGAAAGTCGAAGAAGATGGTACACGATTACATGCACAAAACATATGTGAAAATTAAAGTAAGTACAAAATTGGACTTAATAGTTGATCGATATATAAGATTATTTTCAATTTCTAGATACTCCAACGACAAATTTTAATGTTTGAATTCAATGAATATAAAGGTGAAAAAAACTTAATATTTGCTTCAATAATATGAGAATAAACTTTAAATCTCTAACAATTACAGGTTAAGGATAACTTAACATCATTTAATAATTAAATTTTGTCCACTTCCGGTCCACTCGTAATAACCAATCAAGAGCTAAGGGATAAATAGTTCAACATCATTTGGAGTTACGACGCTTTAACCACTAAATAAGGTTTACCACGACGAAAATTCAAGAAAACTGCAAAAACAAGTGAAAGTTAAAATTGTCATGCACTCTCGTGCATTTATCAATCTATATGGAACCATGCAAATGAAAAAGGTTGTAATTTAAATATGACACTTAACGTTCGTCTTCATGCACCATGTCATCAGTAGGACTTTGTGCAATACAAATTTACAAATCATCAAAATTTGCTTTCAAACTTTCTTCGTTGGAGAACCTACGGTATCCAGAGGTAAAGCTACGGTATTTTTTTTTATCAAACATCAACAGTACAATACATGGGGATAATTCAGATTGAATATTCTGATAAATCAGACATAAGTCTGAAACTAATAGAGACCGATTATATACACTCAAAACCAATCTAAATACAAACAAAACAAAAAACTTGACAGTGAAAACGAATATGCAGAATACAAAGCATTTGTTACCTACAAAACTAGAAAAATGCTTACATAATGTAAAAAAAATGCAAAAAGATGACACAAATTTCACACTTTACTATAGAGATTTTTTAAATGTTTGCATTCTTTTATTTGTCCTACTCAGCTGTTTCATTTATTTTATTTTAGGGTATGCTTTTTTATATCGATATTACTTGTATAAAAGAGATGAACCTCATTATCAAACACAAGCTGCATCTTTTTTTTATACATATATATATAAATTTGTATTACTAGTGTTGTATCCTTTAAGCCATTATCTTTTATCTGGAAATTTGCAATATCTTAATTTTAAAGAAATTTGTTTAAAATCAAGGAGTATATTCCTGGTGCATAGCTCTTCCCTTTACTGATTTTGGTCTTTCATTTAGCTAATGTTGGGCATTTGTTCTCTATCAGTTTTATATGGTTGATTTGATATCTGCTGAAGACATACACTGTCGAAATGGCTGTACGAAATAAATTTACAGAAATTCGGTAAATATAAAAGTGAACGAAATCTTCATGGAAAACTGCGAAAATGCCAATTATGAAATATAAGTCCTTATTTTATAAAATTTGTGCGATGCTTACCTAAGATTATATTTTCAGACACTTACAGTTTTTGCTGGGTACTGGGCAAACAAAGAATTAATTTAATTAACTTTGCGATGAACATGTTTTTACTTTTCGTAAAATCAACCCCCCCCCCCCCCAAAAAAAAAAATAACAGCATTTATTTGATCAGATGGAGACCAACTAAAAGCATCACTATAATACAATAAGAACAAATTTGCAAGAGAGCTATAATTAGTTTGGTGAAAAACAATGAAAGATATGGAGTAAATGCACGTGAGACAAAATATAAAAAAATGCATGGTAAACAATCTATGAAGCTTAGAAAATAAATTGTTGTCTTCTTTACTATCGATTATTTCATATTTTTATGCAATTGTAAGGTAAAATTTGAGGTTTCTCACACGCAATTGTTAATAATGATTTTAGAAAAGAAAACATTAATAGCGCTCTATTTGTCAAAAACATATTGACACTCGTAATCTAAATGTCAGCTACTCCTTTTTTGAAACAAATAAAGATCTAAATTAAAATAAATTTTACAAAACCAAATACTACTACATATTTGAAAAATGCTATCTTTAGGATAAAAACAAAAACAATCACAGATGCGTGTTATCATGCACCGTATAATTCAGCACATTAGATTTTGATTGGCCTTGTGTCAAATGTAAAGACTTGGGGTCACCCTGATTTATATCTTTTTCTAACATATCTGTCATTGTTTTGGGATCTTTGAAGTTTAGAGAACTTGCTTCCTCGCGTGAGATATCTTCAATATTAGTGGAATGTGTTTGCTTTCTTTCATCACAGTGCGTTCCCTTCTGCGCTGTGGAGTGTACTGTCTCAGTTGTAATATTGGATTCAGTTAAAGCGTCTCTCTTTATGACATCATGCTTTTTGTTATATTCGTTCTGATCTGAGGCTTCTGTTTGTGCCAACTCATTTATTTTAGTAATCGTCGAATATACAGGTTCTTTCTTAGTCACATCTTGTCTTTCATGTAAGGAATCTGTAATCATATAAGAATCCTTGTTCGGCGAATCCCTTTGATCGTTTTGGTCATATTCCTGGTACCAGACATCACCAGGCCTGCTTGTTAGAGTACCTTGGTATGAAAGGTTATCCCTATATGTTGATGCTACTCCATTCCAATTTCTAACAATTCTATTAGACTGTGTGTCTATAACTGACAAAGCCTTCAGTTTTTTATTAGTTGAACGTGTTTGTTTTCGAAGCCTGAAATAAAAAAGACAAAATAACATGAAAACGGAAAGCTGTAAGGTAAAAACAATACTTATGGTTGGACGGTTGATAGCGTAGATATAGGTAGCGTGGTACTAATTATTTTCCATAGGCGACAATAGTAACATTTTCAGAAAATTGACTGATTTAAATAAATAAATTAACAGTAACTTCGGTATTTTGTTATTTGTTACCACTAGACCGATGCCTCTGCAGGTGGACTATTAATTCCCGAGGGCACTCTCCAACCCAGTAGTCAGTACTTCGGTGCTGACCCGAAAACCGATTGTATTGAAACTTACAATAACAATATTATAAAATTTTGTATAAAACTAAGGATTATCTCCTTCGGTATTTTCTTGTTTAAAACAAGAGCCCATAGTAAAATAATATCAGGAACTTTTTCATGTCATTCCAAGAATAAGAGTGAAATATATTTTTCAAGCTATACTGAGTCAAACAGACCCATTGTGTTAACATTTATAAAATATCATGAAAGGAGTTCTAAACCTGGTTCAATAAACTCATGACAACTAAGTCTTAGCTCTACTTATGGCTGGCACTAGTTTACATTTCCACTCCAACTTCTCGACAAAAGATGCATTTTTATGTAATGGCGGTCAAAATTTATGGCCATAATTTACCCATTTTGGGCTTCACACTTCATTATTGAAGATTTAATTTAGTATTCAAATTCAGTTTATGAATTGAAATTTTAAAGTGTTTTGTAATCAATATTTATAGCCATAATATACCAAAATTTTACATCACGACTGGAAAATTTTGTCCAAATTTGAACTTTATACTCATTTTTCATAATTTGCGAACAATTTTGTCTCTTTATGATATGTCGCTACAAAATGCTTAGTACAGGTAAGACACTTATCAACCAAAATAATGCCCACTGCCTGATTCCACTATATTTAGCAGTCCAGACTATAAGAGCATACCCCTAAAGGTCTAAAATGGCTGAGTCAGCAATATGTCCTCATTTCTTAGCCCTTTTCAACCTTTTTACTTATTATTCTTCTATAAATCAATGAAATCCATAACACCGAGTTCTATAAAGTAAGATTAGATATAAACAAATGCAAATTTTACAATGTTACATTTCAACATTTTCAGGAAATTTACTGATTTAAAACAAGAACCCAATATGAAATAATATCAGTTGTTGAAGAATTTTATCATGTCATTCCAAGCATAAGTGTGAAACATATTTATGACCAATTCCCTTTCAAGCTCTACTTAGTCTAACAGACCCACTGTGTTAACATTTCAAATCTAACCGCCATTCATTGAAATCAGGAAAATATTTTAAAAAATTCTAAAACAATTCATTCTAACTGAAATGAGATTTCTTTTGTTATTTTGGAAACCTTATTCACTAACTAGTCTGACGATATTATATGGCATAAATTTTAACAATATAAACCAATCATATTTAACTTTTGATCTTCACTGTGAATCTGAATGTAGGGTACACAAAATTTTGAACTGGTTCCCGCATAGTATTTAGTAACGTGCTACCTATAAGTAGTTGTGTTAGATATAAAGACAAAAATTGTTATGAAATAACTGTAAAAGGTACTCGGAAGTTTAAAGTCGGAATTTAATAAACCAGGAAAGCATATGGACCAAAGTCACATGAGACAAAGTCTATACAAACTCTTGGTAGAAAAAAGCAAATTTGTTAATTCAAAAAGTAAAGACTTACAAAAATTTATATTTTGCTTTATGCTCTTAAAGAATTTGTTTTCCAGTTAATAATAAACATATGTGTATTTAGGTGAAACTGTTGAATGTTGTATCAAAAGAGATACTCAGGAGAAGAATGAAAGACATTTAATACTCTGAAATAGCTGATTCACAATGCCAAAGTTTGAAACATGACGTTTCTCATATAATCTAGTTTATAGTCATGCGTTTTTTTTTGGTGACGTAAATGAACAAGCCAACTAAAATAAACTTGTACAAGTATCATATATACCACGCTTTTTACGAGTTTACATATTTAAACTTACTAGCCAATAGGGCGAGTTAAGTTTAATATGTTAATGAGCAAGGCGTGGTATATATGTTTTGTAACATTAATTGATTGACAGATTTAGATTTACAATTAAGCGTATATCCAATCAAATCGCAACTTGAAGTGATGTGATCAGCACGTGGTTTTATGGCAATATATAAAGGTTTCGGCCGCTTCCGCGGTCTTTATGGTCTGCGCACTGACAATGACTAGCCTCACAGACCTTGATTTTTTTAACATGGAGGATGAAAATGTCAAACTTTTTGAAATTGCAGGGGAAATGGAGGATGACTATAATTTGTCACAGGATGCCGAAGAAATTGAAGAAAATTTTTCAATGTCGGAGGCCGTGTTAAAGATTGAAGACACAAGTACTGATTTGGATGATTTTGTTATATCTCAACGTGGCGGTGTTCAAGAAATGAACATGACTATTTCGCAAACCATCGATATGTACGGCGTCAGCAAGACTGATGAAAATGACTTGGGAGATTTTGATATATCAATTTTTGGTGATATTGTTCAATGCAATACAACAAATAAATTTTCAGTCATTGTTACAGATGAAGAAATTAAAAATCTTGTCGCAGGACAAAAAATGCAAACACGGTAAAAAATACTAAATAGACGACCAAAGTGTTTGACGTGTGAGGAACAGAAAATAATAAAAAATGGCAATTAAATTCCGGAACTTACTTAAATGGACATTAATATCATGAAGCATTGGCTACAGAGATTTGTAGTTGAAGCAAGAAAGAAGAACGGGGATAAATACCCCTAAGGCACTTTACTATCTTGTTTTTTGGACTTATGCGTCACTCCAAGGAGAACAAATATTCAATATTAATTTTTTTGACGAGAAAAATGGAACATTTGCCGAATTTCGAAATGTGCGCATGAAACAGTTGGTTACAAAAGACCTTGGTACTAAACTAAAACAGGCTGATGCCGTTTCTGAAGAGGATGAGGAAATTTTATTGTCTTCTTGAATTTTCGGGTAAAAACTCCACAACACTGCAGTATACCGTCTTTTATTATGCATGCAAGATCTTTGGACTTGGAGGGAGGGATGAACACAGAAATCTAGAATGTTCAATTTTCGAACTAGGGGAAGACAGCCAGGGAAAATATATCCGGTTCATAGGGAGAAGTTCCAAGACATATAGTGGAGGATTAGCCAACCTACAGCTGTCTAACAAAGATATAAAACATAACACGAAAGAAAGTATTTTTTTTTTAAATGAATTTGTAAAATTGAAAACGGGAAAAAAATCACTATTTATGGTCATCGAATGATAAAAAAGTCTCTTAAATTATTTTAAAAAGGATTTTTATCATTTAAAACTTGTTTTCGGGCCGTTAGAGGACGACCATTTGATTTTCAGTGGAAGGCTTGGATGATTTTGCCTCGAAAAAAATATTTATGTTTATGAAAATCTCTAACAAATTATTTATTTTCATGAAAATCTCTTACAAATTATATATTTCCATGATAATATCAAACAAATTATTTATATGCATTTGTGTGTAACAAAAAATATTATTCTCCAAATCAAAATTGAATAAAATATAATTATTTATTTTCGTGTCTAGTAGGATAGGAATTTTATTTTTCATTGGCACCATCCTTGAATTATTTATTTACACAATTTGTTTTTATAAAATTGATACTATTTTACACCCTGAAAAATATTTGAAAATCAAAACTATGCGAAAGGATATAGAACAAATACGCATGGGCAGGTGATACCAAGTCTCTGTATGGAAACCAAGCAATGGAACAACGTAAAGTTAATTTTGTGCTACAAAGAAAAACTTATTTCATATCACTTTATTTGCATACAGAGTACCACATCTCTCCTCGAACCATATTTCGTCATTTGTAAGTTTGGTTTTTGTGTTTTTTGTTACTGACTAAAAGTGGTCAATTTAAGTTTTATTAAGTGCTTGAAATTTATTACGTTTTTGACTATACAAGGAATTAAAATGCCTTTCAAAAATACATGTCAGGTGGCGAGATTTGGTACTCGGCTGGTATAATTTTAAAATAAAACTTTCATGGGCTTTAACCTTTAATTCATTTGAAACTTGACCTTGACTTTTGATATATAATTTTCAGGTCCAAGATGTCTTCACACAATTTTTTGAGTCTACCTAGCTGCTCTCTGAAATGATGGATTTTTTTTTATAGGAAACGGTTAAGCGGAGACGTGATACTGCCCCTCGGTGTAAACAGACTCGAGAAGTTGATGAAAGAAATGTGCGAAAAAGCTGGGCTTACAGGAAATTATACGAACCATTCGGGGGAGGGAACGTGTGCAACATCTCTTTACAAAGCTGGCTTAGACGAGCAGTCTCTAATGGATTCATGTAGAACAGGTCATCGATCAGTTGCTGTCCGGGCTTACAAAACTAAAACTGACGATATCGAGCATTAAGGCGCAGACGTTCTGAATCCCCCTGAATTGCCGATAGGAAATATAGTCCATGTCGTATCGGAACCTGAGGTGTCGTAACAGAAACTGAATTGGTCGTTCCTTGTGTTAAGAAGTTGAAAGTCGATACGGAAAATGAAAATTGAATGAAGCGAAAGTTATTAGATGACATTACTTATTCAAAAACAGTGAATTTTAATAGATTTGATTTCAATTTTTGATTTTGAAATACTTTGATACAAAGTGATGATGATTCCAAGCGTGAATCCGGTTAAGTTGAGAATTTAAAAATATTATTTTAGGACATATTTGCTAGATAAGCTTTTAATTTTATTTCAAGTCGAGAATTTGAAGAAATAGTCTTAATCAAACATTTATTTTAAGTCGAGAATTCGAAGAATTGAACTTTAATACCAGAATATCTTTATTTCGTCCGTTTATCTGAAATGACATTTTTATCGTTTTATGATATTTGGATCACTTTTTTGGATTTATGCGGTTCAGATACATTTTCAAGATGTAATAAAATTTGTCAGAAGATATATTGTATTTCATTCAAATAAAACATGAATGTTTTGCTTTGTAGACCTGAATGTGTTGGGAAACAGCCGTCAAGACAAGAGTGAAAATATAGAATTAAATGTTCATATGAACTGATGAAAAAAGGGGACAGTAAAGCTTTGAAAATCAGTAGGTTACATTAAATAAAAAAATAAGTCAAAATTATAGAAAGTTCAATGTTTTGAATCTTCTTTTACTTTCAAATTTATTGTATTCTTTTTTAATTTGATATCACCCCTCCAGTTCTTAAACAGCTCACATGAACATATAGCTCTATATTTTTTACTTTTGTTTCCTTGTTCTGAAGAAAGCACGGTTCGTCTTGTCTGTCTTTCTGGGGTATCCTGGGCTTTTGACTCAATCCCGAAATCCCAAACTACAAAGGAACTTAAAAACTCATGAAATTCCGCTTCCAATTGCATTTATTTCCCAAAATCTCAGGCTTAAATTATAGATATCCCGGACAAAGCTTCTATCTTGCTTCAACTGTATTGTTTCTGTGTCGAAATAATGTACGGGCCAATTTAGATCAGCAAAAATGTTTTTGAAAGTTAATGAAACTTTTCATTCTTGTCGAGCTTGATAAGGTAAAGAAGCATACTTAAGAAGCCAGGCACACAGTACTTTGTTTGATCTGTGTTTCATCACGTGCAACTTGGGTATTTATTGTACATGGATTAGTATTTCTTTGTCTTAACCAATATATCCGGTGCTTTAAAATGCAAAGAGAACACTAGATGCAAAGAGAACACTAGATGCAAAGAGGCGAAGCCGAAGCTGATAATTATTTTGTGGGCTAGAAATCTGCTCTATCAGCCCTTCAGTTGTTTGCTATTTGATGTAGAATGCCTAATTTATTCGTCTCTGTACATCAATTGTTCAATAATGGTTTTTGCTCATAGTTGTGAGTCTGATGAGTTATTCAGGATGAAGAACAACAAACTTGATTATAGCTCAACCAAAGGGTCAGTGTAAACTATTGCCACCACTTGGCGTCCGTCTTCCGTCGTCCGTTAAACTTTCCACATTTTCATCTTCTCCTCTGAAACTGCTGAATCAAATTTAACCAAATTTTACAGGAATGATGTATGGAAGGTCCTTTGCATAGTTTAACATGGGAGCCCCGTATGAGAAAACCATGGTTTTCATCATCTTCCCTGAAACTATTCAAGCAAAGTTAACTATTGTACAGAAGTTCTTTTACAAAAATTGCTCATTTTAATAGATAAGATAAAAATGGATGCTATAAATGGAGAAAACAGCTTAACATTAGACCCAGTCGGTAAAAAAACATTATTTGTGGTCATGCATGATAAAGAAGCATTTTGTAAGGTGAAAGATACAGTTATACGCCGTGGTGGCGAGGTATTACTTGTATGTGATGCCCTCAGTCCTGTGTCCGTTCCCGAAGGTTTCCGACTGATAAACTTAAGATCGAAATGTTATACGGTCTTCAAACTAAGTTGTTTACCAAAAAACTCAGGTTAAGTACGATTTTGGTTCAGAAGTCAAAGGGGTCTTGAAATTATCCCCCTTAAACTCAGAAATTTTGTGAGTTAAACGTGCCGGGTTATAAGGTAATGCACCATTACTTTTTTGTATCATAGCATTAGTTTTACAATATGCATGCTTTTATTGGATTTTGTTCAAGACTACATTTCTTTAAGCTGTTTTCAAAGTGACATTCATTTTTGTAATTGGCAATAGAAAGACCACAAAGTAAAGAATTTTGTAATGCTAACGACTGTTTTCTCCCTGTTTTATTATTAAATAGGAAGTGGGCGGAGCGTAAGCCATAGCTTAACATAAGAATTTGAATGTTATACCATGGTTTAGGCTCCGCCTATTTCAATGCATTCGAATTGGTAATTTGTCATGTGACGTCGACTTCATGGTTTAACTTGCAAAATCTTATGTTAAACCACAGTTTTGCACAACGCTTAAAATAAGAATGATTTATCCATAAAAAGATCAAAGGAAATTCGTCCTTTTATGTTACAAGATGAAAATATTCACGGTACAGTATAGCGGGTAATTTTCGCGGGGTTTTAATTTTCGTATATTTTCGCGGATGAATTGGAATCGCGAAAATAAATTCCGCGAATATTTTATGTATTCTTAGAATATATAAAGGATCTTTGATAATCCGCGAAAATTTAAAACGCTAAAGTTTTGGCATACATTTCCCACTCAAATCCGCGAAATTTTTGACCCGCGCAAATAACCCGCTATACGGTATTACTTGGAATACGGATTATTGTCTGAAAGAACATCATCAATATACCAAAACGAGAAACTTGAGAAGTAAGCAAATGTAATAAAATGGATAACAGGAACATTTACAAAGGCGAACATTACAAATTCATGCTACAATTAGGCGGGGAAACACAGGAAACCTATAAATAAGACAAAAGACAAACTTAAACAACGATAGGAGCTCAGGACAGCCGGACTTTGTACCGGCACAAGCAAAAGCCAACCCTTTATCTGTATTTTTGCCTTGTTTAATCTATAATGAGCCAAAAGAGGGACATATAGTGAGTGTAGATGGGACGAAATCCCTATAAATACATGGCAATAAATGGAACAACGCTTTCATTGTTTTCTTCATCTTGAAGTCACCATGAGGCCTACAAAAAAGAGTAAACACTCCTACCTCATAGTAAGTTCAACATGGTCCCTAGCACCGGTTTGAGCGGAATTCACTTGCTAAATGTTGAACAATGCAACATCCACGTTTCCCCTTTGTCATGGATGTGGGGTCATCAATCATAACATATCGGGCAAAGTACTCTTGCCATCCGTTGCCCGGCAAAGGGACCAATAGATAATACAACATTCAAACGATCACATGTCCCTCATCGAGGTGATTGTAAGAAAATATATTTAGTAAAATCAGGAGATGTGGGTATTATATAAATATATATATAGATTGACAGAACAATAGTTCAATTTTTACAAAACAAGAAAGCCAAATGTTGAATTTTGATAGTGCATTCATATGAGAAATTCTCACATGAAAAAGTACATCGTAACTAACAAATTAAAAAGAGCAAACACCTCAAGCACGGGGAATCTTTTTTACGGACTCCACACTGCACAAGAGACAAACTCCATCGTATATGAACAAATAAAGGGATATGGAGTAAGTGTACATGGGACAGACTCCATACAAAACATTGCAAGATTAAGCAAATAGAACAACGCTTTCATTAATGTTATTGATGTTGAAGTCACCATGAGGCCTTCAACAAAAAACAAATACTTCTTCCTTTTATTATTTTAAGACACTGGTTTGAGCGGAATTAACTTGCTTAAGGTTTAACAACGGCACATCCACGTATCCCTTTTGTCATGGATGCGGGGTCCTCAACAAGGATAACATATCTGGTCAAGTACTCTTAAAAACTCTGTCATCCATTGCCCGAACTAGGGAACAATAGACAATGCAACATTCAAACGATCATAGGGCACTCATCGAGTTGATTGTGAGAAAACTTGGCGAGTAAAATCGGGAGATTTGGACAATATGTATACAGATGTCCAGAGAAAAAGTTCAATTTTTACAAATCAAGGAAGCCAAAGTTGAAATTTTATAGTGCATAATAATTTTCATGAACGAGAACACCATAACTGATAAAATAAAAAGAGCAAGCACCTCAAGCACGGGGAATTATTTTATGGACTTCACACTGCCCGAGAGACAAAGTCCACTTATTTTAAATATAAATATAGCTTTGCAGTATGCATTAACAAATCAAAATGTAAGGATGCCCAAGTTACACCCTTTGTAATACCGATTTTTTTCTTAAATATTAATCAACAAAACCAATTGATATCTAGAAGTGTTATGCAAGGATCATATACTTTGATCACTAAAAAAGATATGGTCTTCACTATGATTTAACAGATCGTTACAATGTTTGAGTTTATTGTAGAACTGATATACGCCGATTATGACAAAACCGGACTTTTCATTGGCAGTGTAGCGGCTGCCACCCGTGGAGCAGATCATGCTTACCCTTCTTTTTGGATATGTTTACACTGCTAATGCTTTAGTTTTGTGGTATTCTTGTGTATTTTTGTTTATTTGTTTTGTCCTTAAAATGCTGTCTTAATTTTTATTTAATATGAATTGCCGTGTTTTTTTGATTTTTATTTTGGATTTTTTCCTCTTTCTTGCATTTTTGCTTCGGTACTTGTTTGCCGATGTATTTTGAAAACTCTTAAATACCTAGTCGGACTCAATAATTCCTGACTACACGTTCTTCTTTATTAACACCCACAGCCAGTATCTGGAGGTAACTTTATTTACAATGAAGCTTTTATTTCATGGAGATAAAATTGTCGGACTATAAAACAACGTACAGATAATAAATTTCAAAAACATAGCAATATAATGACCACACATATACATTCAACATAACAAAAATAAAAAAAAAAGCAAAACATAATACAAACACCGCAAAAAAAGTAAGTACTAATAGCGAAGACTCCCCAAAAACACGACTAATATCAGATGATCCGAAAGTTTATTTGCTCCACATGTGCCACCCTGAACACTGTAAGTGAAAAGTCCGGATGTAATATAAAATCAAAGGTCAACTGTAAAGACATTTCCACATCGGCCTCATTCCTTGACCTTCAGAGGTATACTATAATAAGGCTGTATGACAAACGCAATGACTTCACTTTTCCAAATAACTAATACCGAAGTCACTGTGATTCATTTTCTGCATATGCGTATTTCGACAACTTATGTCTCTTCAGTGCAGATAAAATCTAAACGTTTGGAAGACCATTAACTCAAAGATGTTCAAAAACTGATAGAGAACAAATAACCAATATGACCTAGAAGTAAAGCCAAAATCTCAATTGTCTGTGGTCGATACAGTGACTACTTTGATAGAGCTTGGTTGGTCACAAATATGCTACTTAAAAAAGGTATATTTCCCATAACTTGAAGTCATCACTTCAGAAGTTTTATGGTCGACATCAGGATCTTGTGGTCTGCTATGGGATATACGTTTCCGGTGGAAAAGAGATCTTTTTCTTTGCAGATTTTTTTCTACTTAATTTGACTTTATTACCGGACTTGACAGGTGTCGTTTAAGAAGAAGGAGACAGTTACTTTACTGGTGCTCTTGATCCCACCTTCGGTTTTTTATTGGGTGCATGTTGTTTAGAATTTTATGTGTGTGTCTTCATTTTTCGTTTCTTTTATTTACACATATTATGTTTCTTTGTTTTCCGATGTTGCCATTGCCCTTGGATTTTTAGACTGAAAGTTCAGTTCTCACTTACTTTACTTTAGTTTGTGTCAATCAAGTAATAGTCCGTGATCGGTTGAAAGATTTCCATCTTCATTTGAGAGATAGACACATCATATGGATAATGGAACAGTCAAACAGAGTAGTTGGAATAAAGGTTTACCGTATTCAAAAGGTCTGACCCAACAATTTATTATAGAATACATCGTTAACTTAATAATTTAAACAAAACGGTTGGTGTACTTAATAAGCCGTCAAAACTAACAACTGAAGCGTGATAATTACTTTGTTACATGTTAAAGTTATAAGAAAACAAATTTCGTCTAAGTACCGACAAACACGTGTACGCAGCCAAAAATTAATTTATGAGATAAAATACAAGGCGTTTCTGTTAATTCAATTTGTATAACTATGTCTTTCAACGTTCATAGCTTTCACGTGTTTTTTTTTTATCAATGAACTTCCAAAAGTTTTGGATTGATCTGCACTGATGAGACATCAGTTGTCGAAATGCGCATACGCAGAAAATGAATTAACAGTAACTTCAGTATTTTGTTATTTGAGATAGGATGTAGTATTTTGTTTCAGGTTTTGGCTTGTCTTGACTGAAAAGAATAAAACGGTATTTACAGATCTTACAAAACAGTCTAACATTGTAGCCACTGGGCAAGCACTTGGAAAGAAATTTGTCTAAAACTTAGAATGACCTTGCTGATTTAATACATACCATACTATATAAATGATAAGCACCAATAGTATTATTTCTGTGATGGAAAGAGCAACCGTTAATCCAATCCAGGCTTCGACGCTTGCTTTACTTTCTTGTTTTGTCTACATGAAAAATCGAAAGAATTATGTAAACTTAATTAAACAAAAAATTAATGGGGGATATGAAAAATGAAATAATTATCACAACATATACTGGTTACCGAATTATTATAGGTTTTTTAAATGTTTAATTCTTCTTGTCTAAAGTAATATCGTTTTCTGAATCGGTTCTGGTGACTTCAAGATGAAAAACAACAATAAAAGCGTTGTTTCGTTACTTGTTTTGCAATGTATTGTTAGAGACTTTGTCTCATGTACATTTAATCCATTTCCGTTCAATGTTAATTTAAAACTGGAGTCTCTGCTGCAGTGTTGAGTCTGTAAAAAACCCTTTGCGAGAGATATATATGCTCTCTATATATTTGAGTTATTGTATACTTGTTCATCAGCGATTACCTTATATGGATACACTATCATATACTAGTATTCAATTTTCGGTACATTATTATTTTTTTTGAATTCCAAATGTTATTCTGACCACCTGTAAACAGTCCCTACATCTCTCTATTTAATAATACCAAAATTTCTAATAATCGATTTGATGAGTGCCCTGTGTTCGTCTATATATGTTGTATCTGTCAACTAGCTTAGGACAATAGTGCTTTTGTTGGGCAATGCGTACGGATGACAGTAATTGTCAGAGCGCCTTGCCAGTTAATTTTATATTTCGGAAGTCTCGTAACCATGGGCTAAATAAAACATGGATGTGACACTGTTCCACAATTAGCAATAAACTCCGCTCAAACCGGTGATAGGGACTGTCTTACACTTGATCTATGGTATGAGCAAAGCCCTTTGTTTAAGGCCTCATAGTGACTTCAAGATGAAGAGCAACAATAAAAGCGTTGTTCCATTGCTTGTTTTGCATTGCATTCGTTGAGACTTTGTCAAATGAACATTTACTCCATATTCTCTCATTGTTAATTTAAGTTTCGTCGTGTGACATCCGAGCGCTGTTACCCGGTTCCTTTTTTATTTGATTTTTGGTTCACAGCTGCAATTAAGTGTGTGATAAAGTTTCTCTGAACCAGAATTATATGTTATTCTTCGAGAATTAAACTTTTATAACCTTGGTTCAAGATAGAAATAAATAACATTAACGTAGCTTCTTATTTACGCCTAGTGAAAGTTGGTCTCGCAAGTCAGAAAGTCGGACGACAGTTTTAGTTTATTTTATATTAAAAAGAAAGCAGAACAAGACTTACAGACCCTATTGCCATCTGAGCCCACATTTGCTTGACTTACTGCATCCTACAGCGTATATATATATTATATATATATACAGCATTTATAGTAAAACCTGTCTCAAGCGGACACCGTTGGAGAAACTGTCCAGTGTTATAAATGTCCTGTTAACATAAAGGGTACAGAAATGTTCGTTCTAGACGGTTTTCCCTTTTTGTCATGGCTTGGTTTAGACAGGTATGTTCAATGACAAAAATGACATTTTCAAAATTCGTAGAATTTTATTAATGTCTTTTTAAAAAACAAAACTGACAGTAACTTCGGTATTTTATTATTCATTCAATGTATTCTAACTGAAATGTCTTAGTCACGACTACTGATTGAATATTTTTGATTACCATCAAAATAAGATATGATCCTACTGGACATGCTATTTATTATAATTTCATAAAATTTTAAGCTCTTGAAATGAATTTGATGTTACTGAATAATAATTGATTCAAAATATCTCCATGGAGAAAGGGCGGAATCAATGATTTTCGAATAGAGTGTTTTAATCGATAGGATATTTAAGAATGTATGACTCTAAAGCTAATATGTTTCACATACTGTCATTATATTTACAGGTAATAAAAATTATTAATTTAAGTTATGTAATATCATCTAAGAACTTACTTAATAGCAAACAAATGTTTGAGTTGGCCATTATTTTACTAGTACACGATAAATACCGTTTATCTTTTATGAACTTACATCAGAGAAAACCGTTTTTCTAAATTGCTGCCTGGTGAGTAAAGTGTAAGCACGAGCCGATATGCAAAGGCACTATACGCACCAGACAACACCTTATATATAACGCTTCCCGATGAAGAAGTCCATAATTTATTAAGAACATTAAAAAAAGAAAAACAAAACAAAACAAAAGGAAAAGTATAGTACACCGGAAATCATGAGGTATTGTCCTCATTGGCAGGCATTGTATCCCACTGTCAAGGTTAGCAAATAACTGTTTAAATATAATGACGACTGGTTATCCAATGAAATCTGAGGACTTTATCTCTTATGACAAAACATTATGATGCACACTAAGTCAAAATGAGAATTATGTACATCGCTTTTATTTAGCAGTTTCATGAAAATATAAAACAGCTGCAATTCATTTAGTTTCTGTACATAAATATAAATCTAGTGTACACTTACATTTTGCGACGATGCATTATACCGATTCTTTGTTTCGCCTACGTTAAATGTCACAGATTTTTTTGTTGTAATCAAAGTTGAGTTTGGTGATGGGTTGGTGCTTACGGATGTCGTAGTTTTGCTGCTCTGCACTGGTTCGCCAGAAAACAATTTGTCAGGCGAAGTAAATAAGGTTGTGGTCAACATTGATCTACCAAGTGTTTTTGACGATTTAGTACTCTCTGTTCGGTGAACAGACGAAACAGCCGATGACACGCTTTCTGTACTACCTGTTTGAGAAATTGTGATTGTTGTATTTGTCCATTGAGCAGACAAAGTCGCTGATGTGCTTTCTGGCTTGTTTGGAGATAATGTCGCCAGTGAGGTTGTAACATCGGTTGTTGTAAATGCCCCATTTTCTGTAGTTATTTCTTCAGTTGTCACAGAATCCCCAGTTGTCACTATAAAGATATATATTACCGACGTTAAAGAAGGTGATTTAAAACTCCCAGGAAAAAAAAAACAATTCATTTGAACAAACAATATATAAAAATCATTTGTCATATCGGTAATTTGTTATTGTTTGATAAAATGTTTTTGTTTTCATTCAAAACTTATTTAATTTCGTATGATTCGAAAAAATGTTCGTTTTGTCCAAAAAGTATGTTTAATGTAAAAAAGCTATTTTCCATGTTATTCATTTTTTGGAAAAATAGTGAATGAAAATATTTAAATTTTTATCGAGATATGGAAAATGTTTTCCAATATGTCCAAAAAGTATGTTTAATGTAAAAAAGCTATTTTCCATGTTATTCATTTTTTGGAAAAATAGTGAATAAAAATATTTAAATTTTTATCGAGATATGGAAAATTTTTTCCAATTTGTCCAAAAAGTATGTTTAATGTAAAAAAGCTATTTTCCATGTTATTCATTTTTTGGAAAAATATGTGAATGAAAATATTTAAATTTTTATCGAGATATGGAAAATGTTTTCCAAATTAATATTATTTTAAATGAAACCATATAATTACTTTTGCAAAAATGGAATATTTTAATATAAACGAATACTTTTTCGAAAAAGGTAACACTTTTTCGATGAAAGTTAACTAGTACAATCGAAACCAATATTAAATGGAATCTTAAAATATCTAATTTTAGATACAATTTGTTTAGAAATAAAAAAAATCCGAAGTTACTGTTATTTAGTTTCTGCATATTCGCATTTCGACAACTCATTTCTCTTCAGCGCAGATCAAATCAAAACATTATGAAATCCATATACCGAAAAATATGTATAAAAGATGATAGAGAACAAATTACAAAGTACCGAAGTAGCTGTGAATTTAGTATCTGCATATGCGCATTTCAACAACTTATGTCTCTTCAGTGCATATTTAATCGAAACATTCGAAGTCCATATACCGAAATATGTGTAAAATCTGACAGAGAACTAATTACCGATATAATCTAAATGGGAAAGCCAAAATCAGCTAAGGACAGAGCCGTTCCAAAGGGGGATACTCCTTTGTTTTAAACACAATATTGTTAAATTCAGATATTGCAAATCTGATGTTGCCATTGTCCTTGGATTGTTCGTTTTGGATTGACGGTTCAGTTCTCACTTACTCCAAATAAATCGGTTTTCGGGCCAGTACCGGAGTACTGGCTACTGGGTTGGTGAATTCCCTCGGGGACTTACAGCCCACCAGCAGAGCCAAGTGGTAATCGATAACAAAATACCGAAGTTACTGGGAATTTAGTTTCTGCATATGCGCATTTCGACAACTTATGTCTCTTGAGTACAGATTTAATCGAAACATTGAAAATCCATTACCGAAATATGTGTAAAATCTGATAGAGAACAAATTTCCAATACAGTCTGAATAGAGAAGAAATTACTAATACAATCTGAATAGGAAAGCCAAAATCAGCTAAGAACAGATGTATCTAAATAGTAAAGCCCAAAATGTTAAGGACAGAGCTATGCAAGAGGGAGATACTCCTTAGCTTTGAACAAAGTTTTGTTAAATTAAGATATTGTAAGTTTCCAAATAAAAACGGTTTTTGGGCCATTACCAATTGAAAGTACTAACTATTGGATTGGTGAATAAGCTATGAGATTAACAGTCCACCAGCAGAGGTTTCGACCCAGTGGTAATAAATACAAATATACCGAAGTTACTGTTATTTAGTTTAGACAACTTATGTCTCTTCAACGCAGATCAATCAAAACATTTGGAAATCCATATACCGAAATACGTGTAAAAGCTGATACAGAACAAATTACCAATAGGATCTAAATAGTAAAGCCAAAACCAACTAAGGACAGAGCTATGCAAGAGGGAGATACTCTTTAGTTTTGAACAAAATTTTGTTTAAGTTAGATATTGCAAGTTTCCAAGTGAAATCGGTTTTAAAACCAAGGAATATTTCCCTCTTGATAAGTTGCAAAGCTCTGTCCTTATGTGATGTTGGCCATTAATTTGGATTTTGTTGGGTATTTGTTATCTTTCAAATTTTACACATCTTTCGGCTAATGGTCTACTGCTTGCAGAATGTTTTCCGGGAGGGTATCCCTCGACCAAGTAGTCAGTACTTCACTGCAATCTGAAAACCATTTTCATTTGAAATTGTGCAATATCTGAATTTAGATAACAATAACACAAAAATTTATCTCCCTTTTGTAAAGCTTTTAAATGTTTTTGCAGATGACAATGATGATATATTACGAACAAATAAAGGGATATGGAGTAAATGTACATGGGACAAAATCCCTTTTAATACATGGATTGAGATTAAGCAAATGGAACAACGCTTTAATTGTTGTTCTTCATCTTGAAGTCACCATGAGGACTTCAACAAAGAGCAAACACTCCTACCACATAGTAAGTTCAAGACGGCCCCTAGCACCGGTTTGTGTCTTTTTTGAGTGAAGATCAAATCTAAATATTTGTGGAAGACTAAATTTCAAAGATGAATATACATGTAAAGTGACAGAGAACAAATTACTGAAAAGGATCTAAATGAACACCAAAAAGGTTGACAGCAAAGCTTTGCATGAAGGAAATATTTCTATGTATTAATAAAAAATCACAAAAAATTAGTTTATCGATGTGTTAACGCTGCCGACTAATTCGCAAACTGAATAAAATAGAATAAAAAAGATAACAGGAAACACCTACAAAGTCCTTTATGTGAAGTTTCTGAATTAAAGTCCTCGATTACATATCTATAAACTCCTCAAAAATTACTTTTATTTCTGATAATTCAAATCATTTGAACTTCAAACAATGTTGTCACTGAATTTGAAGTCACTGTATTTTGCACTATTTTAGCTCGGAGCGTATTAGTGTGCAAGAATAAATGTCGAGAAATAACTTTTTTGTTTTTCATGCCCTTGACCAGTGAAATTGGACGTTACAATAACGATTGGAATTATGTGGTAATAACTAAATACCGAAGGTTCCGTACATTTTGTTCTTACAAATGGCCGCTTCGACAACTTATATCTCTTAAAACAACAACAAGATTAGTGCAAAATGTGATTCAATATCAAGATATATTTTGTATCTAAATTTGTTTTGTGCAGTTTAGAATTGATTCATATGCTACCATATCTGTCATTGTTTATGATGCTATCGATGTAATTTGTTCTAAAAACATTGAATTGTAATACAATGTGTAAATAATTTTGTACAAAACAGACTGGTGTAGTGTTTTCTGTTCTAAATGCCAAACGTTTCTAGAAAGTATGTCACTTCTTAAGATGTCAAAGATGGTTGACACCGTAATTAGGTATAATTCGTATTTACTTAGAAAAAATAAATTTAAATAGAGTAGAGAATCAAATTCATCTTTCATATTGTTTTAGAAATTGTTGGTCAGGTAATTAGTGTACGTAATATGTCTTTTTATAGTCATAATAAGACTTTGCAACAATTTGTTCACACTGCTAGTGCTTTACTTTTGTGGCGTTCTTGTTTATTTTTGTTTATTAGTTATATCTTTGTCATACTGTCTCAATTCGTGTTGCTGTGAATTGCTGTGATTTTGGATTTATGATTTTAGAATTTCCCCTTTCCTCGTTCTTGCTTCGGTATTCGTTTGCCGATGTATTTGTGAGAGAAAATTTCTTCAGGAAATGTTTTTTCTAACATTAGTTTAGCAATAAACGTTAAAAAGTACAAATGAGCACGTTAAGATATCAAACAATCTAAGGGTAATTTTCCACACATGTTAATAATTTGTCACATGTATGTATAAAAAAACCACTGTGTTTGGTAACCTCGTGAAATAACCTTTAATATTACATACTTAGTATTTCTTATTGTAATGTATTTACACATTTTTGAAACGTTTTTTTGTATTACGAACCAGCTTTTTCACATTCTGTTTATGCTCATCCAAATACTTTCATTGAATCTGTACACTGAAGAGACGCAACTTACCGAAATGATCTTTAGGTTATTTCAAGAATATTGTATATCTACAAACATTTTCTGGTATAAAATTTGTAAGCAAAGATGGTATTGTACACAAACAAAATTTAAGCACCAAAATTTCATTCAACATTTCTTTTTCAATGCATTATTTAAAATGCAAGGACTAGAACATCCTTTCCCTATACCAAAACCAAACCAAAACCTATCGCACAGATATAAATCTACAATGTAATGGCGGTCTTAACTTCCACAAACTATGACTATAAGGCGCATATATTCAAAATGACCTATTATTTTCACGAAAAGAGCTTAGAATATTTTGCATGTATTGAGTGCGCTGAGAGTGTTGTTTAAATACACAATTTATCAAAATTGTCTTTTGCACTCATTTGTATGCTTTGGACGAAGGTTTTATCAGAATTATATTCCTTCATTCACTCAATTTTCAGGAGATGTCTTCGTGTTTTTGGCAATACAAATGTTGTTTCCCGTCTTTAAATTGCACGAGGAAGAATGTAAGTGAACGAATCATAATTCCATCTGTATTTTTTACTTTTGAAATCTGATAGTTTTTGTGAAGAGGGATTGTGCCTTTGCCAGTAAACCGATCAAGATAACACGTTGTAATCTCAAGAAACGTTTCTCCAAAATTCATTTGTGTATCTGATCAGTGCTACTCAAAGGAACTCTTCTGTATTCAATAAGCCTTTAACTAATTTAATTTGCTTAGTAGAGATACGATAAAAAAATAAAAAAATAAATAAATAAAAAATAAAAAAAGAAGAACAAAAAAAAAGTTAAATGATTATGGGAATTGTATTTCTGTAAAGAAAGATTTGGGTCCAGGAATAAAATATCAATTCTGAACCTTTATTACATTGTAGATGGTTATATTTAAAAACGTGGACTATATATCTGATGCAAATAGGATTGTGACAGAGTTCTTTCCTGAAATTAACTTCAATGACGCTGTGACTTACAAGTAAATGAATGGTTTAAGAATTAACATCAAAGAATAACAGTCATGGACCAGCGTATACGCAATTGGACACATAAATCTTTCAGCAAAAAAGAAAGCATGTGTAAATATTGTTTGATGGCCATTCAAATATGTTAAGGGTAACGAATACGAATCTCAAGTCAAAAATGTATTTGGAATACTACGGCGCAATGAAAGGTCATGCCATGACAATGATAAAGCGGATTAATTTTCGTTGCGCAAGAATTGTGCGTATATTTGATTTATAAACACTAAATTACAACGTGTACACATTAAAGAAAAGACACCAGGGAAGGTTTTGTCAGCAAAATAAGGATAGCTTTACTGTAGAAACTTCGCGAAGGTTGTTTTCACAGTGCAAATAAGATGTCATTGCGACTACAAGTTGCTATTGTAGACATGCATCCATAGACCAAAGCATAGGTGCAGAACTGGCATTTATTCATCGAACGTATCCATACAACCCAATTAAAGGAATCCAATAACAAGTTACGAAGTCTTACATTGAAGTAGAGCGTTGACAGTGCTCGCTTCTTTGTGCCAAATTTGGACTCCTGCTTAGGGACTATATAATATTATACTGACGTATATTTGACAAAAACTTTCCAAATAAAGTGGCATATGCTTTCCGATACCAAAATGCTCAAATGATTGAGAAAATTCATCAAAACAACAAGCGTCTGCTACGCCGGAAATAAACTTCCAGGATCTATAACTGCAAAAATCAAAGGGCTTGAAGTACTGTGACTGGGAGTTGCGTTAGGATGTAGCATGGCCTGATAAATCGATTGGGGTAAATAAATATGAACAAATTGTCATGGCATGGAGATAATTTTCAGTAGAACTTTCTTCATTCCATTAAAAATACCCATTTTTAATGATAAATATAATCATTTTTTTAATTAATGGCTGGAATGTCTTATTTAAGGTAAAAGTTGAGAATTAGTAGCAATGCAGAAATATTTGTTATTCTCTGCATGCAATACAGGACATGCGATACGGGGTTGACGTCATCAATGGTGATATAGGATAAAAATCACTTTCTGTATCATCTATCCAAAACTTATGCATTACTAACTGAATGTATGATAAAAACTAATAATAACTGCTTGGGGAGGTTGTTAAACAGTAGGGAAGAGCTGGGAGTGGTATTGTTACACTAATTTATCGACAAAAACAAAGGCCCTCACAATTCTAGTTGTGCATTGAGGTACAAAAATAAAATGCGTAACAATAGGCATGCTATCGCATGTTCAGTATCTGGAAATTAGTGTCAAGCAATTAAGCCAGTATTATAAGAGCGGCGATAGCAAATAATGTATTACATTAAATAATAATAAATAAATAAATAAATACCCCCAAGAAAAACACTTTAATTATAAATTACTTAAGTTACTGTAATTTTTTTCTGCAAATTTATTTCTATTCAGTGCACATGGGCTTCTTACGAGATCATAATAATAGCTTTGCTCACTCCATGCGTGGTACCCGTCACACTGCCAGTGTAAAAAGTCCGGTTTTGTCACAGTCGGTGTTATTAAGTCCGGTAATAAATTCTGGATTTACCCAATAATATCGATTCTCATTTGTGAAATATAAAATAGCGGTGTGTCAAATCGTCGTGACGACCGTAAAACTTCTGTAGTGACAATTGTTACAGTGACTGATCATACCCTTGATGAAGTTTTTGAGACAGGAATTTCGCTCTGTTGACAAAATCGCTTTACAAACTACAGACACGGCAATAGCGAATGAGTTGTGAAATGTAAACGCGATATGCCGAAGATGTGGAATATTACTGCTCAAAAACGGGAAGTTCACTATAGTAAAGTCGAAATCATCACGCGTGTCGTTAAGTTTTGTTTTCAGACGTTCAAAGTTGTCAATGTAGAGGTATAGGTCCAAGTATGATGCTGATGATGGTGTATCAGTAGTTTCTTTAATTTCGAGTTCATTTGGGGTATATATGGTTAAGGTTATCCTTAAATTAAGGATTGTTCAATTAAAGAACATCATCTATATAACGGAAACTGAAATTAAAGGACTTGGCTAGCTTATAGTTTTTTTTCTAAACTAGCTCTTGTATGATCATGGCTTCATACGAATAAAGAAACAAATATGCTAAAAGTTGCACACAATTAGTCCCTATTGGTCTCCCTATTGTCTGCTGGAAAACTTGTCCTCCAAATTCTACAAATATGTTATCAATCGAGAATTCCGCCATTGCGATGACATCTTCTCTGTATACTTTCTGTTGTCAATCAGTGTGATGTTTAACAAAATAGCAATGAAATTTTTGCCTTAAAATCATATTTGTCGTATTATGTAAACAAATAATTTAATGTTGGTGATATCTTTTAATAATGCTGCGAGATCCTTTTCACGTACCGACTTCTAGACACAAATATTTCATTTTTCATTACGTTTAACAATCTTCAAATACTATATTTTTGGATAAACTGTGACGTATTGTTTTGTCTTCATTGGAAGACAAACAAACCTCTTTACAATAACAATAATCTGTATTTTAGATCTGAACTTTTGAACACATGTAGCGTTATGGAAATTTACCCTTGTTTTTCTGTACAGCTTAAGAAGGCTTCATTTGAAGTAAAGCCAGACAGGTTGGTCCCCCGACCAGAGGGGGTATTCCGGGATGGATCCCCTATATTTATTTCTGCAAAACTTTAAATATTTCGTGCCAAATTTAAGCCCAAGCAATAAAAAATGGAGAAAAATTGACTGAAACCCCCTTTTTACGGAAGTCCATTGAAATCTCTATTTTGAAGACTTTATCAGCCGCGGTGTCATTCGCCCCGTCGATTTTTAACAGACACAAACCGGGGTATTAACGGATCAGACTCCAGTCATGGTTAGATATATAATATAACTTTTCTACTTTGAATAATTTATTCACTTATGTCTTCTTAAACCCAAGAGCTATCCTGCAGGCGAATGATTACCTATGGCTACGTAAAAGCAAAGGTGCAGCTTTGAAGTGAGATAAAACTCTGAATATATATTTTTTAATTAATTGCACCAAGAACATGTTGTTCGTAATGTTGTAAAAAGCGATGCAAAACCCTATCATGTTCAAACTTACATTGAAAAATCGTTAAAAAACAATCTCTTCAGTAGCACAATGTAAGACGTTGCTCAGGAAGTTGCTGCTATACATGAAAAAGACATTAAAATTTTTTAAAAATGCCTGAGTTTCATATTCTACGTTTTCCCTCTCCCTTGCATAAAAGATATCCCTAATGAAACAAGAACATGTGATTGTACTATATAATGACAAGCTTGACAACACGTAAAATAAAGAGTCACAACTACATCACATGAAAATAATCAAGCTGTAAAATCCATTTCCAGTACCGGGTGGATCATTAGTCATGCTTTCAAAAAAAGATGGTTATAATGGGGCTTCAGGAGAGCCTCGGGTAGATCAAGTGAATTTTGTTTTGATTTTATGAGTCATTTCAGCATGATTTTTTTTTCATAAAAAGGGGGTTCATAAGCCGGAACCTCCCCTCTTGATCCGCCAATGCCGTCTCCCTATTGTTCTTCATAATCACTGACAAAGGGAAAAGCCTTTTGGCCTATACTATGAACAGTTTTTCACCAAGTGAATTCCGCTTCGCTTCTTCATATGTTATACCTATCCCCATATTAAACATCTAATTCAAATAAATAGGTATTCGGCATTGCAAGATGACTCTATGTATCATATTATCATATACCTTAATTCGTATGAAATGTTTACATGCAAATAACGTGCAACTTAGATCGATTGTTACAACAATTTTTCGAAGTACAAAAGTGCCTTCACAAGCGAAAATATCTGTAATCATAAATAGGAAAATACATCTATCACTCAAAATCCACCACTTTGCTTTGTCCTGTTTTATTCCATATCTTATATCCATGGCTTTTTAAAATTCATATAGCGCACTTCAAATAACCCTCTAGGTACGCCATATTTGTTGTTGTGTTATCATAATCGTAGATGCACTTTAGTGTATAGTTAGGCCAAACAAAAATGATTTACGATTAAATATAGATCGACGTTTATGAAATTTATTAGAATTTTACATCGATAGCGTCAAATGTGATTAATGGCTCAGTATCAATCCCCAACAAAACAGTTAATAAATACAGAACATAGAAAAAAATTACCTTAAGACACAGATACAGAACTTTTTAATACACAGTTGGTCATTCTTGATTTAGGCAGATACTTTATATGTAAACAACAATTCAATGGGGAGGGAAAGACAGAAAAAGCAGAAAAAGACATACACATGAACTATCATGTTTTAAATGTATATAAAGCAAACATCAAGCTTTAGAAGTGAACATGCATGCGAAAAAAATAAATAAAATAAAAAAATATAATAAAAGATATAAATGAATAAAAAAATTGTATATATAAATAAATAACAATGAACAATCAACACAAATGCATGAAAAAATAAAAAAAAAGAAACAAAAAAATACATGCATTTATTATCGATGTTATACAATATCATGAATATATTTTTCATTTTCACAAATCAAGACTATTAATTTTACTGAAATATATATTTAAAATTTAAATTAATTATTGTACATATTGGAATTTTCAATGTCAGCACAATTTATAACAGTTAAGCATGATATTGTGTCGCGATTCGGTATGTAACAAAGAATCTTATTTAAGGGCACCTTTTGAAAAAAAAAATCAAACTATGGAAACATACACAATAATTCTTGAAATATGTGTTGCATCTTTAAATTTAGTGATAACCTGTGAAAGTATTATCATTTTTTAAACTACACCTACACTTTTGTAACAAGAAAACGATTTATGAATAGCATTGAAGAAGGTGTACGCAAATGACGTCACATGTTCTAAATTTGAATGCGTGTAAACACCTAAAGCGCTCTCACGAAAAGTGTTGTTGACAAACTTAACCGTGAATTTCAGGGCAAGAACTTACATATCATTTATTTACATATGCTTTACAAATAGCATTTACTGGATTTATGCTACTGTTGAAGAAAAACTATGACGTATAACCAAAGCTTATTTTTGAAGACCTCATGGCGAATACGATGAAGAACAATAATAAAAGCGTTGCTCGATTGCTTTGCTATATTATTAACAATTCAAGGATATGGAGTTGAATTCTCTACAAATATATGGTATAACCAAGCAATGGAAAAATGCTTTTAGTGTTTTTTTTTTCATCATGTATTGATGATGACTTTCTCATTTGCATCTAATCCATATATTTGCATAGTTTATGATAGAAATTCAATAAGATTTAAGACACTACTACCTTCAAAAACATACAGATACAAGGCTTCACTGGATACCGTCTGTGCCCCCTTTCTTACAAGACAGGTGTAATTTCCTTCGTCGTCATTTTGAAAGCCGTGTATCGCTAGAGATGGGAGAGATAAATTTCCTAATATATATCTATCACTTGCTGAAATATTACTATACATTGCTTCAGTAGAATTGTATTTTTGCCAGTAAATTGCTGTAACACCCAAAGAAGCAGATAAATTGCAATGGAGAACAACCATCCCACCAATTGTTGCGTGATCTTCTGTCCATACCTTCACATCAGGTTTATCTGGAAATGTAACAACCATTTTCAACCGATGTCCGTTTTATTTCGTTTTTGCTGCTTAGCTTTGAAGACACACCTAGAAATAATACTCCATGAAAAAAATTGCTGAGGAACAAGAAGGAAAATTGCGTACTTTTGCTCTTTTTAAGAATAAGTTTGCAAAGGAACAATATTTCAATATAATATAATAAAATTTGAAATTAGAAAATGTTTTACATCATTCAGAATCAGCTCTCATACTTTGGAAATAGAAAGAGGACGTTACAAAAAGATAAAAGTAGAAGACAGAAAATGTAAAATGTGTATTTCAAATTATGTAGAAGACGAATTTCATTTTATTTTTGAATGCAAGTGTTACCAGTGTGAAAGAAAATTGTTCATGGAATATATAGATGGAGTTTGTCCTAATTAAAAAAAAAACTATCAAATAGAAATAAACTTGAATGGCTGATGGTTAACGAAAATGAAAATGTTATTAATGCATTTGCTGAGTATATATATTCATCCTTTCAAATAAGAAACAAGGGACAACTGCAAAATAGATTATTTATTCTTTTAAACATGTAATGTTATATGTAAACCACAAAATGTATTATGATAATGTTAAATATATAATTTCATTTATTGTTGAATCATAGATTGTACTTTAACATATTGTATGCCAGAGATGGCCCATAATTGGATCAATAAAAATGTTTCGTTTTCGTTTCGTTTATTGCGATGAGAAACTAGTAGCGCAGTACTGTAACATCTTTCTTTAGGTAACTTCATGACTTTAAGGGGGGACTACAAGATGTTAGTTGTCAGGCACTTTTTGTTTATTGTCCTGTTTTTATATGAGGATATACAACTGGTTTGAAAAAATGCAAACAAATCTAGATTAAATTATCCCGCAAAATGAGGCTGAATATGGCGGGACTTCTGTATGCAACGATTTTCTTTACATTTTCTTGTGATCGGTAAATTGCAATAATTGTATATGATATAGCTATTTCAGTCCAAAAATTACTGTAATGAAATTGAAAACGGCAATTCCTACAACAAAACGTGATTTTTTTATATTTATTGTATTGTCATTTTTCATATTCGGAGATAGAATCGCCGTTTCATTTTAAACAACAAGATTTTTTAAAAGCATATTGTTCAATAAAAGTTAAAATACACTAGGTCCTAGCTCCCGTTTTTGTGTTCAAGGGTGTTCATATCAGTAAATTTAGTGGTACCGAAATTTCGGAATACACTTTATAAGTTTTTGTAAATATACGATTAATAAGAAATCTTTATACCTTCTTTCAAAAGTGCATATTGATTCAACACCTTACCAAACAAGTATTGAGTAAACTTTTAATCAGCAGAATTATAAAATGTTTCAATAACAAAAATAGCTTCGCTAATTTGCCACTTATTCTTCTTTGTATGAATAACTATTATTCTGGTCAAATATTATGATCAATATTGAGTTACAAAACTGTGTAAAAGGAATTTATGAAATACATGTATTTTCGTTCGATATTTGAACCTACCACAATCCTCACAGTAGAATCCAGTGCAATATGAATTATCTTGACAAGTTGTCTGTACCCTCAAATCAAGACTGAAAGTAAACAGGTAAATTGTTTGTTTCATTTCAAGTTTTGTATTTCATACAGGTTATCATTTAGTTCAATTTTGATTCCTTCATATACTGAGGTTGTTATTATTACTATGAAGATATCGTTATATTTTCAAGAGCTTTGAAGATTTTGCATTCCCTAGAGCTAAATAATTTTTCTTCGCTTCACTATTAAGCCAAGTGTCTGCTTAAAGTTTTGCATTCATGAATTTTTAGTCCACCCTAAAATATTGCCTCAGCATAAAAGTTTGATTAAGTGAATCAAAATCAAAATTCAAAAATTGTCTAAACATTGCAATCACACTGACGAAAAACTGAAGACAAAATGCCCCATTCTTCAAATTTTGAGTTCCGATTTTATTAAGGTGTTTTAGTTACAGTTGAGTTTGTCAAAAATTGCAATAATTTGAATTTGGGGATAAAAATTACCAATTTTTGAGATATTCAATTCTTAACATTGATTGATTGATTGAATATTGTTTAACGTCTACTCAGCAATTTTTCAGCTATATCAAGACGAGAACAAGTTTGTTAATAAATAATCACTTTGGGGTATGGAAAGGGCCATGGGACGGGAAATTCTGACAGCCACTGGAAAAGTAGGGTGAAATCGTCAAGGGCGGGGAAATTAGCCTTGTAGCCGATCACCTACGGACCACCCCAAAAAGAGCTTGCTACAAGGGTTCTTTAATGTGCAGGAAGCGTGGCATTTCTTTCAACACGTGGACCTGAGTTTACATCCCATCCGAAAGATGGGTTGTGTATTTATTAATCCCGCACAACCACGGAATGGGTCCTATTTCTATATCCCGGGACCCTCGGGGTCAGGCTCCGTTTAGGAGGGGTCACACCCCGCAAGCCGGAGATACTAGGTCCTATTTCTATATCCCGGGGTTCCGTCGGGATCCTCTGTTAGGAAGTCTCATACTCCAAGCTCAGAGGATGCTGTGGGCCTATTCATAAGCCGGGACCGCGCACGGCGGCAATTCTTAACATTAAAAGGCACATAAATCCAAGAGATTTCAAAAGAAGCTGACAAAATTTCAAACTACTTCATCGAAGTTCACGTTAAAGTAATGGCTGTAAATATGAAAACAAGACATTTTTAGAAACACCAAGATTAATGTTTAAAGGCCCTATTACATGTATTCATAGGTTAAATGAAAACCGGTCCGAAAAGTTTGACACGGGAAAATGTATTCATGGTGTAAAGCTTTGTAGTGAACAATAAAGAAAACCAATCAGACGTGAAGGCACCAAACCACTATTCATGTGCACTTTATGCCATGTATTGTTCAAAAATCATTCATGCGGAAAATGTTTTTTGAAAGCCTGTGTAATTGCTATAAACATTTGTTGAAAATTGTTATTCGTGCATTTTTTTAAATTAAGTGTTGCATTTATATTGGCGCTCAGTATATGTATGCGTACTCAAAATTCAAATTTATACACGTTAATTGACTCGAGCATTTAAATCATATATGTGTAGAAAGTAAATATTAATACAAGTGCTAGTTTCATCGTTTGAAATGATTTATCTTGGCATTCTAGTTCATTACGGACGTATTAATATAGAAAAGATAACAGTAAACACCCACAATAGCCAAAAAACTATAATATTATGCCACAACCCACCAGGGAACAACACAAGAAAACAATAAAAAGGCAAAAGACAGACGTAGACAACAATAGGAACTCTGGATAGCCGGACTAGGTACCGGCACTAGTTATCTCTAGAGCTAGCGGTAGGGTTAAACCGGTTTATCGTAACCAAACCTCCCGTTTTTCTATCCCCTCCCTATAGTTAAGTAAACATTCAAATAAAACCCAATACAGGTAGACTGCTAACTCCAAGACCACAATCTCGAGAAGGAAAGAATAAGACAAAACATATTTTAGAAAGATGGGTCAAGGAGTGCCGGCTAGCTCAAGGAGCCAAGTCTGCTGGTAAAACACTGTTTGTATGTCTTGCCAGATGCTTGTCCCCATTTGTATGTCTGTCATAACATTTTTATGTATTTTTTTTTACTTTCTAGTGTTTAACCCCTTTTCCTTTTGTGGCGTTCTTGTTCATTTTTGTTTTGTCTTTGTCAAACTGTTTCAATTCGTGTTGCTGTGAATTACCGTGATTTGGATTTATGATTTTAGATTTTCCCCTTTCCTCGTTCTTGCTTCGATATTCGTTAGCTGATGTATTTGATTCGATATGTTTTGTGGATGTATGCATTACATCACATTACAAACATATAGAGGCATATATTATTAAACAAAACAAAGTGTATATGTACTCATACCTATTAGAAAAATAGTAATCTTTAAGATGAATTAATTTATCTGTGTAAGAAGAATTTCTAACTGTGTTGTCTTCACAGAATTGTTTTGTTTTGACGCCGTCCTTTAAACGTACAGCAAACCGTCCTTCTTTCTGAAAAAAGTGTAGTAGGTGGCTTTAAATTTTCAATGTTTAAAAAAAGAGGTAGGTAAAAGGTGAATAAATTTTGCACCTGTCAAAAAAAAATAAAATATTAATCTTCATCAATTTAATCACATCTTGCTATTAAGTATGCTTCCAATTTAATTTGAACAACCTAATTAAGAACATCAACATAATGTTGAATTTAGATCATGAATTTATGTTTTTTTTTTAATTTGTAAATAATGCTTTGTGCAAACTTGAGTTGTCCATGGAAAATCTGTTCAGTGGATGGGAAAGCTATTTTGTGAATGAAAATTGTTTTCAAGGTTAAAGTAAAGAATGAATTATCTAATTTCTGAAGAGAAAACCCCTTAAATGTTCGGTTGTGGTTGCCATTTTGTGAAACTGAACATCGCCTACTGCTTTGATTTCTGAGTGAAATGGGCTACATGTTTTTGTAAACTATTTAAAAAAATACAAAGGAATAATTCCTGATAATATGTATATCTTCCTCTTGAGGTATTGCTATAGTTAAATTCTATTTTACAATTAATCAGCGTCCCGTAATAGGAGTTACTTATGTACATTATTTCTGGACAAATATCAGTATGAAAAATCCTTCATAATGTGCACATCTATATATTGTATCATTGTTCCAAATATTTTACAGTTTGCAATATCCAAATTTTAGAAAATTTTGTTAAACTATCCCCCATGAATTGGTCTGTCCTTATCTGATTTTCCCTTCCAATTTAGATCCTAGTGGTTTTTTGATCGCCATCATCTTTTACACATATTTCGGTTTATAGTCTTCAGTGGCCAAAAGTGTTGGCGAATGAGATTGTTTTACTATATATTTCATGTAAAACCACATTTTTTTTCAAAAAATAATTGTGAAGTCAAATCTTATCCGATGTCAATGAAAATTGCACTGATAGACTCTGAATCTTGTGAAGTTAACTCCTTTATTACACTTTAATTTTCTGAACTGTATTTTCAAAGAATTCGTGATATAAACAGGACGTGATGTAAAAATCTTACTTGCATAAATAGGGAATAATGACCCCAAATTTTACACTTAATGTTAAAATCAATGATTCTTAAAAACTGGATGTCAGAAAATTATGTCCAAATAAACTAGTAAACTTCACAAGATTATGAGTTTGTCGGTGAAATTTTCACTGAAATTTGATAAGAATTGATCTCACATTATTTTTTTGAAAAAAAATGTAGTTTTACATGAAACATACAGTAAAAAAAATTATGCACCAACACTTTTGGCCACTGACTGATGTTTTTTGATTTGAGACGTAAGTTGTCAAAATTACCATCTGCAGAAACAAAACTAAAATAACTTCAGTTTTTCTATTTGTAAGGATTAAATGTATGAAATGTTCACGACCATAATATCTTAGCTTGATTCTCTTCACTACTCTTACATCGTTGACTGACGTCAGCTTTCCAGTTGGCCAAAGCAAAAAAGCCGCAAGCGGGAAAATGTTTAGTGACTTATACTCAAGATCATATAATCTTCCACCGTCCGAAAAGGAACAAGGACTTCCCCTACAAAAAACAGAAAACAAAATGTTTACGAGACAGCAGCAATGAGAGTATATACATTTACTCCATATCTTTTTGTAAAATATTTAATGCAGGAGTTTGTCTTTTATTGCAGTGTGGAGTTGGTAAAACGATTCCCCGTGGTAGAGATGTATGCTCTTTATTTTACTTAGATATGGTGTACTTGTACATGAGATGATATCTCATGTGTACACTTTTTTTAATTACTATTATCTAAATTTATGTAAAATTCTAAAACCGAAGGATTAACTCCCACCATCGTAGTTTTGTCCTTAGCTATATTTGATATTACTGATTATTCGGATTTCGTTTGGGTTTATGCATCTTAAAACCTTTTTTTTTTTAATTATGGATTTCCTTTGTTTTGGTTCTAGTGCTGCTGATGAGGAATAGATTTCCGAAATGGCCATACAGCTCATTAAAATTACAGTTGGAGTTAACATATGTGTTATGGTCTCATGTCCATTTACTCCATATCTTTTCGTAAAATATTGAGTAGTATATAGGTGGTTTTCGGTTAGGATTTGAGGTGGTGGATCGTGGTGGATCACCGGAAGTGACGTCACCGGAAGTGACGAAGACCGGAAGTCACGTGATAGAAGTCACGTGACCGGAAGCGGAAGTCACGTGACCAGAACACGAAGTGTTATTGTTGCGCATGCGCAACCGGAAGTAGCCCTTTTTGAAGCCCTATACGGGCCTATTGACCGGAAATGACGTGTTGGAACAACACGTGACCACACAGGGGTGTTAAATAACTTTAGTGCAGCGCGCATGCGCGACCGGAGGTGGGCGTAGCCCCATGGTGTATACCGGAAGTGGGTGTGAATCTACTGTAAGTAGCCATATTGACCGCAAAATGACGTGTTGGAACAACACGTCACCCGCAGGGGTGTTGTGTGACCTTACTACAATGTACATGCGCGACCGGAAGTAGGCGTAGCCCCAGATGTTAACCGGAAGTCGGGAATGTTCCTTCATTATCTCCCCTTTTTGTATGTTGTAACAATGTTTTTCTTTGTATATTATTCTTTTTTCTTTCATTTTCTCCATAATCCCACCCTTTTCTATTGTTGTTATACCTTTTCAATCCCCTTTTCAATGGTATTCTTGGTATTTTTTCCCCTCTTTAGTTATTTCTCCCTTGTCTCACCCTTTTTATTGTTGTTATACTTTTTCAACCCCTTTTTCAATGTTCTCTGTAATTTCGTCCTTTTTCATCCAATTTCTAGACGTGGTCAGTCAGTAATTGTCATTGTATTTGTTTGGGTGTCTTCTATCACGTCCGCGTTCGTCAAAGGGAGATAATTATGAATTGTTTATTTGTGGGTGTCTTCTATCACGGCCGCGTTTGTTAAAGGGACATAACTCTTGCTACCTATTTCCCCCCTTTTTAATCTGTTGTAATAGCAATTCACCTATTTCTCAGTATTGTTCTTTGTAATTTCTCCCTTCTCATCCAATGTTTAGACTAAAGTCCTCTTGTCTAACCTTTTGTATGTGTTATTTTATTATTTTCCACTTTATTTCATAATTATCTTTCCTTTTCATCCAATCCTTAGAGGTATTTCCCCTTTTCCCGCCAAATTCCTATAGTGTTGTCTGTTATTGCCATTTTGTTTCCTATTATATTACATTATTTTCTCCATTTTCCATTCAATTCTTAAAGTGATTTCCTTTTCCCTACCAGATTTCTATAATAATGTCTGCTTTTGGTTTTTTATTATTGTTTTCTATTTTATTTCATAATTATTTTCCCTTTTTAACCAATTCTTAGAATTATTTCCCCTTACCTGCCTACTATCTATACTGTCGCCTGATCTTTTTAGATTTCTCGTCATTTTTCATCCAATCCTTAGAGGTATTTCCCCTTTGTCGCCATAATTCTAAAATGTCGTCCGCCATTTTTCATCTAATTCGTAGAATTTTCCCCTTTTTCCACATTATTTTATAACCAACTTCCTTTATCAAACAACTAACCCTAACCTAAGTTGCTATGACAACTCTGTATTCATTTATTTTAATATTTGAATGTTATTCTGTTATTTATTTCGAACTATTACAGTTATTTTTCTTTTTTTTTCTATTTTTGAATGTCATACTATTTTTTTTCATTCAAAATATCGATAACCTTACCCTAACTTTGCTAAGTTTCACCCTTAACCTGACTTCAAACCCTTAATGATAACCTTAGACCCTATCACTTACATTACATCATAACTCTTACCTTAACCTTACAAAAACCTAACCCTATTACTAGTATCTTCACCCTAACCTTTAAGTTATTCACACTGACACCAACACTTAGCCTTTAACCTAGACATAAGCACTATCATAATAATCTAGCCGTTACCTAATACTAACACAACGTCGAATCCTAAACTATTCTTACAACCTCGAACTTAACCCTTTTACTATCTTTTTAGCCCTAATCTTTAAGCTAATCACCCATTTACTAACAGTAACTTAACTTAAACACTAGCTCTAACATTATATTCTTACCATAACCTGATAATTACACAACCTCTAATCCTTAACTTGACCCTAACCTCATTTCAACCGTAACATTACCCTTACTGACCCTTTCTTACTCTAATCCAAAACCTAATACTTACTTAAATCGAACCCCTAGTCCTAGACAAACATAATTCTACCAATATACACTCTAATTCTAAATGCTAACCCTAAATCTAACTAAACTAATAATAACACAATATATTCCTAAATTGTAAACCTATGTTATGCCTAGCCTTACCCTAACCCTATGTCAAGCTTAACATAACCTTAACACAACCTATTCCTAAGTAGTAAACCAATTTTAAGCCTATTCTTTTAATCTTAACATAACCCTTACACTAACTCTTTCTTATTCTTACTAACCCTTGCTTACTCTAATTCTCACCATAACACTAACGTAACTTTAACCCTAAGTCCTAACCGTTACCTTATACTAGCACTTAACCAACCTTAACCCTAACCTAACCCTTACCACAATTTAATCTTAAGCTTTCCCTATCACTAAGATTTAAACTTACCTTAATCACCTTTACCTGGAATTTGAGCTCTAAGCCCTTATCCTAACCTAACAATAATTCCGAACCATCCTTTTTACTAACCCTAATCATAATACATAACGATATCTAACATTACTTACCAATACTTAATATATCCCTAAACCCTAACCTAAGTATTAACAATAATTTAATACTAACACAACCTTAACTCTAACCCTTGAACTATTCCTAAGCTATAACCATAACCTTAACCCTTACCTCATTTCAACACTAACTCTACCCTCACTAACCCTTACTTACTCTAAATCTTAACCTAACACTAATTTAACTTTAACCCTTATACTAGCACTATCTCCAACACTTAAAAATATCTAAGCATCTAAGCCCTAAACCAATTTTGCCCCTTACTTTAACCTTGATCCTAGCCCTTATTCCGACCCCTACCTTTATCTTACTAACACAATTCATAGACATAACCCTGAATCTTAAATCCAACCGTAGTGATGCATGATATTTTAAACATAACGTTATGATGTATTATTTTAACAGAAACGATCCTAAACATAAAACCCTTATAATGAACGTTACCCCTGCCTAGCCTTAACCCAATGATGAATATAATGAATATAATCCAATCATTAATCATAAAGATATATGTGATTCTAATCCAAGTGATCTAAATCATACTTAACCATTAAACTGATTGTGTAACCAAAGCCATTAATTTTATAACGAATCAATCTCAACTAATCCAAACCCAACTCTAACCTTAAGCCAAGTCTTCTCACCTTTCCCTAACTTTTACCCTAATTCAACCAACTCCTCAACCAACCATACATAAACCTAACTTTAACAATACCAATATACTAACGCTTCAACTTCAACCCTACCCTTACTACCCTAAATTATACTGATAATATAATTCCAAACATAACCTAATTGATATGAAGTATCCTAACCATACCTTAAAGAGTGTATTTCATCTTACGCAAAGGAATGTATGTATTCCTAAGCCTTACATTAACCATAGCCTCAACCCTAAGTCCTACACTTTGGTACTCTAACCATATACCTAAGCTATGACCTTAACGAACCCTAACTTTAATGTAATCTTCAACAATACCTCTTTCATATATATAACCCAACCCTAGCCCAACTGATATATTTAATGAACCTATGTATGTGTCACTGTGCAGTTCTAAACTGAAATGAAATATGTAAACCTTCACCCAAATAATAACCCTTACCTTAATGATGTATACTAAACCCAGTAATAAAATGATCCAAATGATCTATACGATGCTAACGTTATCACTTTAAATGATTACCTAACCTTTAGCTTTCTAACTTTTTTCTTAAATTATCATTATATTGCTGCTGCTTCTCGTCCACACTTGGATATGTCTGCTGCTGCTGCTGCTGGTGGTGGATTGATAGGCTATTGTGGTGGCGGCGGCGGCGGTGGTGGTGGTGGTGGTAGGCTATGCCTGGGTGGTGTGGTGGTGAATTTAAGGTATCTGGGTTGTAGTGGTGGTGGTTGTGGTGGTGGTGGATGGATACTAGTCTGTGGTGGTGGTGGTGATGGGCTTTTCTGGTGGTGGTGGTGGTGATGGTGGTGGTGAGATACTAGTCTATGGTGGTGGTGGTGATGAAAGAATAGTCTATGGTGGTGGTGGTGGCGGGATAATAGTCTGTGGTGGTCGGTGGTTTATCACTTTATTCTTTTGGGGCATAATAATAACAAACCCTGACAATACGTTTTCATTTTTAATTTCATTTAAACAAAATTACAGTTACATTCTAATTTTCTGTCTTTACATTAATGTCAATTTAAGTTTTCTGTCTTCAGTGCTGGTTCATCTGTCACTTAAATGTCTGTCTCATACCCACTTATTTGGGTTCTGTAGCTACCTTCATCCGTTTCAGTTCTGGATCTTTGTCTTCAAACACAGCTATAATCTTTCCAAGTCTCTGCTTTCCATCTTCAAACAATTGATCTAAACTTGATACCGGTTGATACTGAACATACTTCAATAATTTTTAGTACTGCAAACAACTTCGAAACCAATGGTGTCTATTTTCGTTGGTATCTTCATACGGTAGGATATACCGACAAGCTTTGTCCACAGTTCCATATTTCCATTGACTTAAAAAGCATACAACATCTGGATGCAGGGGCGTAGGTGACCTCAATACTTTTATCGTTCCTGGAATTCCCCTGTCTTCTTTGATTGTCCATTCTCCTCTACCTGTAGAATATATATCACCCCATGGAAATTTTTCAGCTATCTGTCGTGATAATCCATGCGCCTTGATGCAAAAACAATTCACTTGAGGAACAATAACATCTACATTTTCTGCTTTCAATAAATCTCCGTCAACAATATTTACACCTATTCTGTCTTTATTGGCTTCAGTCTGTTCTTGTACACCTTTTATATTCTATGTCTATTGTCTCCATAGCTGTAATTCGTCAGTTAATATTTATAAGAAGGCTTCGGATTGGTTAATTTTCCTGCGTTTTGACTGGTCAATCTTTTGTAAATGGCGATTTCTGATCTGTTGAAATCGCTGCAATTTGATTCTGTACACTTTCAATCCACTTTTCCTAATTCTTCCATAAACTGATGATGAGCTGCCCATATCTCTGTTGCTTGATCTTTGTATTCAGCACAATAGGTTTGAGTGAACACATATAATACATATAATCGTCCAGGATTGATGACCCCATCTTCATACATGGCAAGAACGATCCGCTTGTACACTTCCAGACCGTCCATGACGAACTGAATGAGACCCCCATATAACTATTTTGAAATTTTATCTGACTTCTTATATCATTGGTAATTCTAACTTAACACTATTCATAATTTAACACTATCTCTATCAATAATTTAAATATAACCCTTACCCAATCTAACCCTAACCCTTACTATAATCTAAATCTAATTCAAACACTAACAATAATAGAACTTTAATCTTATCTATAATTTCACCCTAACCCTTATCATAATCTAACTCTAACCATTATATAACCCAAATCATATCTATAAGCTAACTCTAACCCTAATACTATCTATATTCTAACCCTAACCTTTCTGTAATCTAACTATAACCCTTACCCAATCTAACCCTAACCCTATGTATAATTAAGCATAACCTTAACCCTATCTATAATTTAACTGTAACCACAACCTTACCATAATTTAACCCTAACCCTTTCAACAATCTAAACTTTAACTCTAACCACAATATAACCCTAAGCCTATCTTAAATTAAACTCTAACCCTAATCTTACCATAATTTAACCCTAACACTTGCCATAATCTAAACCCAACTCTAACCATAATATAACCCTAAGCCTATCTATAATCTAATTCTAACCCTTACACTAACCATAATTTAAACCCTACCTATAATTAAACAATAACCCTTACACAATCTAACCCTAACCCTTGCCATAATCTTAACCTAAGTCCAGCCCTAACCATGATATAGCCATAATCCAATCTATTATCTAACTCTTACCCTAACATTACCATAATTTAACCCTAACCCTATCTGTAATTTAACTGTAACCCTAACCTTATCATAATTCAACTCTAACCCTTACCATAATTTAGTTGTAACCCTATCTATCATTTAACTCTAATTCTAACCCTTACCATAATCTAAACCTAGCTCTAATTCTTACCACAATATAACCTAACCTTTCTATAAGCTATCTCTAACCCTAACACTAACCGTAATATAACCCTAATCCTATCTTTAATCTAACTCTAACCCTAAACCTTATCCACTTTAATCCTAACCCTAATAATTATCTAACCCTAACCATACTCTTATCTTAACCCTAACCCTAGCTATATTCTAACCTTAACCCTATCTGAAATCTAACCCTAATAACTCTCACCTATCTGTTATCTAACCCTAACATACTCTAAGCAAGCCCTAACCCTATTTATTATTCAACTATTATCCTTACTAACCCTAACTCTAACCCTTACCCTAGCACTAACACTAACTCTAACCCTAACCATACTTTGACATAACCCTAATCATAGTAGTAGTAATTTGTATTCTGTCTCCAACATAAGAGAAATGCATGGTGCTTTTCAGAACAAATATTAATGAATTTATCTAATGTTGGAGACAGAATACAAATTACTACCACTATGATTAGGGTTATGTCAATTTATGGTTAGGGTTAGAGTTAGTGTAAGTGCTAGGGAAAGGGTTAGAGTTAGGGTTAGTAAGGATAATAGTTGAATAATAAATAGGGTTATGGCTGGGTTAAAGTATGTTAGGGTTAGATAACAGATAGGTGAGAGTTATTAGGGTTAGATTTCAGATAGGGTTAGGGTTAGAATATAGCTAGGGTTAGGGTTAAGATAAGAGTATGGTTAGGGTTAGATAATTATTAGGGTTAGGATTAGAGTGGATAAGGGTTAGGGTTAGAGTTAGATTAAAGATAGGATTAGGGTTATATTATGGTTAGTGTTAGGGTTAGAGTTAGCTTATAGAAAGGTTAGGTTATATTGTGGTAAGAATTAGAGCTAAGTTTAGATTATGGTAAGGGTTAGAATTAGAGTTAAATGATAGATAGGGTTACAACTAAATGATGGTAAGGGTTAGAGTTGAATTATAATAAGGTTAGGGTTACAGTTAAATTACAGATAGGGTTAGGGTTAAATTATGGTAATGTTAGGGTAAGAGTTAGATAATTGATTGGATTATGGCTATATCATTGTAAGGGTTAGACTTAGGTTTAGATTATGGCAAGGGTTAGGGTTAGATTGTGTAAGGGTTATTGTTTAATTATAGGTAGGGTTTAAATTATGGTTAGTGTAAGGGTTAGAATTCGATTATAGATAGGCTTAGGGTTATATTATGGTTAGAGTTGGGTATAGATTATGGCAAGCGTTAGGGTTAAATTATGGTAAGATTAGGGTTAGAGTTTAATTTAAGATAGGCTTAGGGTTATATTGTGGTTAGAATTAAAGTTAAGATTGTTGAAAGGGTTAGGGTTAAATTATGGTAAAGTTGTGGTTACAGTTAAATTATAGATAGGGTTAAGGTTATGCTTAATTATACATAGGGTTAGGGTTAGATTGGGTAAGGGTTATAGTTAGATTACAGAAAGGTAAGGGTTAGAATATAGATAGTATTAGGGTTAGAGTTAGCTTATAGATATGATTTGGGTTATATTATGGTTAGAGTTAGATTATGGTAAGGGTTAGGGTGAAATTATAGATAAGATTAGAGTTCTATTATTGTTAGTGTTAGAATTAGGTTTAGATTATAGTAAGGGTTAGGGTTAGATTGGGTAAGGGTTATATTTAAATTATTGATAGAGATAGTGTTAAATTATGAATAGTGTTAAGTTAGAATTACCAATGATATAAGAAGTCAGATAAAATTTCAAAATAGTTATATGGGGGTCTCATTCAGTTCGTCATGGACGGTCTGGAAGTGTACAAGCGGATCGTTCTTGCCATGTATGAAGATGGGGTCATCAATCCTGGACGATTATATGTATTATATGTGTTCACTCAAACCTATTGTGCTGAATACAAAGATCAAGCAACAGAGATATGGGCAGCTCATCATCAGTTTATGGAAGAATTAGGAAAAGTGGATTGAAAGTGTACAGAATCAAATTGCAGCGATTTCAACAGATCAGAAATCGCCATTTACAAAAGATTGACCAGTCAAAACGCAGGAAAATTAACCAATCCGAAGCCGTCTTATAAATATTAACTGACGAAATACAGCTATGGAGACAATAGACATAGAATATAAAAGGTGTACAAGAACAGACTGAAGCCAATAAAGACAGAATAGGTGTAAATATTGTTGACGGAGATTTATTGAAAGCAGAAAATGTGGATGTTATTGTTCCTCAAGTGAATTGTTTTTGCATCAATGCGCATGGATTATCACGACAGATAGCTGAAAAATTTCCATGGGGTGATATATATTCTACAGGTAGAGGAGAATGGACAATCAAAGAAGACAGGGGAATTCAAGGAA